>JAUCBJ010003123.1:0-22829 GCA_032718475.1 Nemertoderma westbladi
CTTTACTATTAATTGCTGTATTGTTTTACCTTTGTTCATTGTTCATTATCATTGCAAGGGGTAGGCCTATCTCTTTATATACAATTTCAACTTCATACCGGTAGCAGCATTAATTATGGTCTGCTAGATTATAGAATTAGTGGATTTAGTACAAAATGGTTGATTGAGAGGATTTGTTGCTATAGAAACGGGATAATTAATCACTCGAATATGATATTCCAATATTTTCTCGCGATTTACTTTGTCGGTTCCCTGATACCCGGTAATCAAGGCGACCGTGACGTATTGTACGACACGTTCAACCAACCCTCCAAACTCCAATGGACCGCGTACTCGTCGCCCCAGGACAAGGACAACGGGGCCAGATACGGCTGGGTGGAGGTCTCCAAGTACGACGAATCTGGTCGCTCAACCTCCCGCGCTTACCAGGTCTGCGACATCACCAACGACAAGAAGGACCACTGGGTTCGAACTCGCTACATATCCCGCGAGAAAGCCACCAACATAAAGATAAACATTATATTCTCTATGATGGATTGCAGCAGTTTGCAAGCGGAAGAGGTAAAATCCGCAGTTAATAAAGTCTGCAAGGAGACTTTCGATCTCTACTACTTCGAGGCCAATCCCGGAGTAATCCCTTCCGTGGATCACCCAGGATTCAAAAAGATCGCCAAAGTAGCGGGTGAGGGATTCCACGAAGGGAAAAACGCGATAAACAATAAAACCTTCGAGATTTCGGATTTAACTCAGCAGGGATTCTACTTGGCCTTCCACGATGAGGGCTCCTGTACCGGGATCCAGCGGCTCTACGTTTACTACAACTTCTGTCCCGCGATGACGACCAATCTGGCCGAGTTCCCGCGGACCGCCACGGACACCGGCGGATACCAAGTGGTCACCATCGTGGAGGGCCGCTGCGTGAAGCGAGCAGCGTCCGACTCGCAGCGGGCCCCCGTGGCACACTGCACCTCCAAGGGGGATTGGTACGAGTTCCAGGGCGGTCTCGAGGGCTGCGAGTGCATCCAGGGCCACGAGCCGGGCGCGGACGGAACCACCTGCAACACCTGCCCCACCGGTTTCTACAAACCCTCGTACGGGAACACCGCCTGTCTGCGTTGCCCGCCGCACTCTGAGTCGCTCAACCCCGGCTCCACCAGCTGTAAGTGTACCCCGGGGTTCTACCGCGGCGCGCGGGATTCCGTGCCCGACGCGTGCGCCAGCCCGCCCTCGGAACCGCGCAATCTCACCGCCTCGGTGCAGCGAACCGTAGTCCTCCTCGCGTGGGAGCCCCCGGTTAACGACGGCGGTCGCGGCGACCTCTCCTACTACGTGGAGTGTCCGCTGTGCGACCACGGCGTCCTATGGGACCCCTCGCGTACGCGGATCCTCGGTACCAACGTCACCGTGACCCATCTAACCCCCGAGACTCGCTACACCTTCCGGGTCTTCTCCGAGAACGGAGTCTCTCAGTTCGCTAAATCCACCGAGACGTTGTTCAGCGCTATCTCGGTCTCCACCGGGGAGGCTGTCAGCATCGCCAACCTCTCCGTGACTAACTTCACATCGACGTCGGTATCTTTGCGATGGTCGGCGCCTAATTATCCAGCGGAGGAGATCCTCGGTTACATCGTGAGGGTGTTCCATCGTGACCGCCACGACGGGTACCACAGCGACCTCTCTGTGAACACGACGCACGCGGTGGTCGGGGAACTGAACCCCGAGCACGAATACACCTTCCAGGTGGGCGTCGACATCCACGGCGGCTTCGGGAAGTTCTCGGATCCGGTCTCGGCGCCCCGCTCCGGCACCGGGGGCGCCTCCGAGTCGAACCATCGGCACGACGGCGTCGCCAACATCTTCACGGCCCACACCGGGATCATCATCGGGGTGAGCGCCTCCGTGGTCGTCCTCATCGTGGTCGTCTGCATCATCCTGGTGGCGGTGATCCGTAAGACCCGCGGGTACAAACACGTGGACTCGCTGGAGGGCTTCCGGGGGACCGAGATGAAGCTCCCGGTGCGATCCGATCGGGTCTACGTGGATCCGCACACGTACGAGGACCTCGGACAGGCCGTTCGGGAGTTCGCGAAGGAGATCGACGTCTCCTTGGTCGCGATACACAGCGTCATCGGAGGCGGCGAGTTCGGGGACGTCTGCAAGGGACTGCTGAAGACCAACGATAAGAACCAACAGTTGAAAGCCGTCGCGATAAAAACCTTAAAAACGGGATCCTCGGATAAGAATATTAAGGATTTCCTCGCGGAGGCTTCGATAATGGGGCAGTTCAACCACTGCAACGTCATCTACCTCGAGGGCGTCGTGACTAAGTCGCAGCCGGTTATGATAATCACCGAGTTTATGGAGAACGGCGCGTTGGATCAATTCCTGAGGGGCAACGACGGTAAGTTAACGCCGATTCAGTTGGTCGGTATGCTCAGGGGCGTCGCCTGCGGGATGGAGTACCTCTCCGATATGGGCTACATCCATAGGGATTTAGCGGCGCGGAATATCATAGTGAGCGCGAGTTTGGTCTGCAAGGTGGCCGACTTCGGGTTGTCGCGGGTGCTGGACGGGTCCTCCGGGTGTCGGGAGTACACGACGCACGGCGGGAAGGTACCGGTGCGGTGGACCGCCCCCGAGGCGATCGCCTTCAGGAAGTTCACCTCGGCGAGCGATGTGTGGAGTTACGGGATCGTGGGATGGGAGGCCATGAGCTTCGGGGAGCGCCCCTACTGGGACTGGAGCAACCACGACGTTATCAAGGCGGTGGACGGGGGCTACAGGCTGCCGCCCCCCATGGATTGCCCCGACGCGATCTACACGCTCATGGTGGAGTGTTGGCACCAGGAGCGGTCGAATCGCCCGCGGTTCGCGGACATCCGTCAACGACTCGATCGGATCATACGGAATCCCGCGATGCTCAACTACGTGGCCCAGCGTCGCTTCGATAGCGTCTCCCGCGCGCAGGAGCCCGTGTCCTTCGACTGCGTCGTTCACATAGAGGATTTCCTGCGGGTTATTAAGATGGACCGCTACCTAGACGTGTTTGAGGAGGCCGGGTGCGTGAGTCTGGACGAACTGCGGGACCTGAACGTCCAGAAACTCGTCGATATGGGGATCACCCTGATAGGCCATCAGAAGAAGATACTGTCGAACATTCAGGCGCTTCGAGCTTATTTCGAGAACTTGGAACGGGAATCCGAGATAGAATGCTAATGTTAATAATGTTTCTAATTGAGTTCGGAAATGAAATACAGTAATATCTATATTTTATCGTTATTATTATTATAATAGTTATGATTTTTGAGTATATTTAGCAACTTGAATAGTTTATGGAGAATCAGTTCGTTTCCTACGAATGTTTGATATTTTGCTGAGTTTTTTGCATGTTGAACTTTTTTTTCGTTGCGCTTATTAAATTGAATCTGCAATATATTTATTTCCCAGGGTTCTATTTGTGTGTGTTGTGTATAATATGGTTGGTGCAAGTTGTATTTGTGCTTTGTAATTAATTTAACCTGTAACTGAGGGATGTTTAGTAGTTGTAGCTCTACTGTAACATATCTAGTAAGTTAGCCAGTATTAGCAGTTGTTCTCATTTACGTGCAAATGTTATAGTTTTTAGCAGTTTAGCTAGTTTGTATTTGCGTTTATTTTTTCAACAGTTTCTCTGTTTAATGTTTCTAATATTTCCCAAATTTAAATAAATGACAATATTGTCGAATTATCATGTAGGAAGAGCGAAACGTGTGTTGGATTTCTGTATATAATAATGAATATTATATGTTTAGTTAAGTAAAACGTTTTATATTCAAACGGAAAGTCACAGTATTTACGTTTCTACGCTGTGCAATATTAATAATCTTATTATTTAGTTATATTAGATATTATTAGTAGATAGTTTATAGAAATTAGTTACTAAAATTATCTTTTGGAGTTCCGAATTCTTTTAAACTAAAAATCTAAATATTTTATTCTCTTTATTATTTACTGTAGTTCTTCTCGTGTGAGTTACTATTCCGTATGAGTTACTATTCCGTATAAGTTACTATTCCGTATGAGTTACTATTCCGTATGAGTTACTATTCCGTATGAGTTACTATTCCATATGAGTTACTATTCCGTATGAGTTACTATTCCGTATGAGTTACTATTCCGTATGAGTTACGATTCCGTATGAGTTACTATTCCGTATGAGTTACTATTCCGTATGAGTTACTATTCCATATGAGTTACTATTCCGTATGAGTTACTATTCCGTATGAGTTACTATTCCGTATGAGTTACGATTCCGTATGAGTTACTATTCCGTATGGGTTACTATTCCGTATGAGTTACTATTCCGTATAAGTTACTATTCCGTATGAGTTACTATTCCGTATGAGTTACTATTCCATATGAGTTACTATTCCGTATGAGTTACTATTCCGTATGAGTTACTATTCCGTATGAGTTACTATTCCATATGAGTTACTATTCCGTATGAGTTACTATTCCGTATGAGTTACTATTCCGTATGAGTTACGATTCCGTATGAGTTACTATTCCGTATGGGTTACTATTCCGTATGAGTTACTATTCCGTATAAGTTACTATTCCGTATGAGTTACTATTCCGTATGAGTTACTATTCCGTATGAGTTACTATTCCGTATGAGTTACTATTCCGTATGAGTTACTATTGCGTCTATTCCGTATGAGTTACTATTCCGTATGAGTTACTATTCCGTATGAGTTACTATTCCGTATGAGTTACTATTCCGTATGAGTTACTATTGCGTCTATTCCGTATGAGTTACTATTCCGTATGAGTTACTATTCCGTATGAGTTACTATTCCGTATGAGTTACTATTCCGTATGAGTTACTATTCCGTATGAGTTACTATTCCGTATGAGTTACTATTCCGTATGAGTTACTATTCCGTATGAGTTACTATTCCGTATGAGTTACTATTCCGTATGAGTTACTATTCCGTATGAGTTACTATTCCGTATGAGTTACTATTCCATATGAGTTACTATTCCGTATGAGTTACTATTCCGTATGAGTTACTATTCCTTATGAGTTACTATTCCGTATGAGTTACTATTCCGTATGAGTTACTATTCCGTATGAGTTACTATTCCGTATGAGTTACTATTCCGTATGAGTTACTATTCCGTATGAGTTACTATTCCGTATGAGTTACTATTCCGTATGAGTTACTATTCCGTATGAGTTACTATTCCGTATGAGTTACTATTCCGTATGAGTTACTATTCCATATGAGTTACTATTCCGTATGAGTTACTATTCCGTATGAGTTACTATTCCTTATGAGTTACTATTCCGTATGAGTTACTATTCCATATGAGTTACTATTCCGTATGAGTTACTATTCCATATGAGTTACTATTCCGTATGAGTTACTATTCCGTATGAGTTACTATTCCGTATGAGTTACTATTCCGTATGAGTTACTATTCCGTATGAGTTACTATTCCGTATAAGTTACTATTCCGTATGAGTTACTATTCCGTATGAGTTACTATTCCGTATGAGTCACTATTCCGTATGAGTTACTATTCCGTATGAGTTACTATTCCGTATGAGTTACTATTCCGTATGAGTTACTATTCCGTATGAGTTACTATTCCATATGAGTTACTATTCCATAGGAGTTACTATTCCGTATGAGTTACTATTCCGTATGAGTTACTATTCCGTATGAGTTACTATTCCGTATGAGTTACTATTCCGTATGAGTTACTATTCCGTATAAGTTACTATTCCGTATGAGTTACTATTCCGTATGAGTTACTATTCCGTATGAGTCACTATTCCGTATGAGTTACTATTCCGTATGAGTTACTATTCCGTATGAGTTACTATTCCGTATGAGTTACTATTCCGTATGAGTTACTATTCCGTATGAGTTACTATTCCGTATGAGTTACTATTCCGTATGAGTTACTATTCCATATGAGTTACTATTCCGTATGAGTTACTATTCCGTTTATAACATTCCGTTTGTTTACTTTACTCATACCATGGCTTTATATCATGGGTTGTTGTGCTATTTTACTATATTATTATATATTTATATTTATACATCGGATGGATCGATCGACATTTTCGGAAGCCGTAATTCACGAGTTTTTATCTAAGTTATGAGTTTTTGCTGAGCAGTTTTTGTAGCAAAGCAACTTACATGTTTATCCGTTAAGCTTTTATGTTGAATTTATTAATTTATTTAAATCGTCGATTTTAGGTAACAAATATTATATGTAATGGAATTCTGTTGGATCGGGTTGACTTTATGAAAAGGTTTCACAACGGTGTGCTAATAATGTTAAAGAGTAACTCATTGTTTTTCTTGTAAAATATTTTGTCATTTTTTTCCCTTTTTTTGAAGGAATCGCATAACTTTCTTTATATTTATTCACCTAACTAGTTTATCCCATCTATCTATCTGTCTACCCCGATATCCCCCAGATCCCAACCTTTTCTTTTTTAATATTATGTTCAATCTGTGAAGAATTCATGTATTATTTATTTACTATGAAATTATTAGCGTTTTTTGCTGAATGTTGTATTTTGTTATTTGTGAATCAGGTGCCATTTATTACGAAACCTTATTTTATAAGACGGATTTTTTGGCGAAGTTTAGAGTTTTGCCATTTTATCTAATTTATTAGGAACTAATTATCTTTAGTTTTAGTAACCGTGGTTACAAGTTATACAACACACGATCTTTAATCATTTTGTATTTCATTCTAAAAATTTAAAATTATATATTGACTTTTTATTATAACATAATAACTTTATGGTGAACTATATAATACTTCAATTATTAATTATTATTGCATAAAGGATTTCATTTACTTTTGTTATATGATGGTATTGTCTCGCCTAGCATGTTATATCGGTTTCATTTATACATTGTTATTATTATTATTAATATTATTGTTTAATTATTATATTAAGTTGTTTTGTTAACAATATTTGTGATTTGCCCGAGTTGTGCTACTTGCGTGCATCTAAACCTGTCATTTACGTTTTTATGTGCGTTTCAATACCATTTAGGGCGGTATTTTTCGCTTGAATAAAGTCATAATTAATTGCCAAATAACTAACCGTACCAAAAAGAGACACTCTGGGGTTTGTTTGTGTAGTGCAAATCGGTATTGTTAATTGTGCGAGTAATTGTTGCTGTTTTTCTCTCCATAAAGTCGTACATAATATGTTTAAATATTATTATTGCCAATCAACTTTGAGCCAGGTCGTTTGAAGTTTTCGGTTATATTTACGATGTCCGATTAAATCGCTAAGCGACTGAGTTACTGATTTTATTAGAATTTACGCGGTCCGTGTTGAATCATATTAATTGTACATTAAAGTCGTGTTGTATCAATAAGTTATTCATGTTTATCTCGCTGGTGGTGGCGCTAATCATTATTGGGCTAATGATGGCCCGTTGACAAGTTTCTGTCAAATCTCAGATGACAGATCCGTCATATTTACCTTGCTAGTAGTGTGTGGGGGGGGGGGGGGGGGGGGGAAGGCAACTTACTGTAATCTAAGCAAATGTGGTTTATGATGTGGCCATTAAACTATAGAGTTTGTGTTCCCATTCCACGCCAGGCAATGTATTAACGTCTTAGTAGCATCTAATTGGCGTGTCCCAGTATGTTCCATCAACCGTCCATCATGATGATGTTGGAATAGTCTCTCTACGAGCCTCCTTACCGGCCCGAAGCATGATGTCCAGGCCTCCAGCGTGGGGCTAATGTACTAGCAAGAGCCTCCTGTTACCATTCTGACATTCCATTTTCCTATCCAGCGCCACAGATTAATTGCTTCTTGGTTTTGTATTGCATCGTTATCGTGTTACCGGCAACCCTATTCCCACTGCCCGGGATCCCAAGAGTTCAACCGATAGATAAGTTGGTTGCCATGCTAAAAGGGAAACCTTCCAAGGTGTATTTAGCCTATTATGTCGCCATCTCCACTGCAGCTAATGTATCGTTATTGAATTAGGGGCTATCGGATTCAATATCTTAGATTGGCATCGTGTGCTATCCTCAAATGTTTCATTTGTTACGAATAAATGACAATATTAGGGAATGTTTCCAGTGTGAATCGAGCTTTTCCCGTTATCGCCCCCAATAGAAAGGACCTGTTGTTATTCTCTCATCTTAATATCTTCTTATAATTTAAAGATATTTTCTTCGATTACATTCGTATCTTCTCTCTCACATTACCATGTACTATCTCACACATGCATCCCCAATCATATGATTATTACTCGAAACTGATTCACCGCGTCGTACAGAATTTGATTACCATTCTTTGACCGAATATAATTTGAGAGAACACCTATATTATATTATGGAAAAATTTTCTCTCACTCGCTTTGTGAAATCTGAGAAGTTATATTTAATTTAACCATAAATCTGGACCATGCGCGCTTGCGCGGCGAGGGCAATTTGTTGATTCTCCATAAAATTTATTTTTTCTGCAAAATTCTTAACCTCACATTTATTACTGTAATCTATTTATGTATTCCACCTATTTCTGTAACCTGTTCTTTTCCTAACCCCATATTTGAACATGAATATCGCTTTTTAAATAACTGAAAAACAAATCTGATTGTTTTGGTTTTAATAAATAAAAACATATCACTCTGAAATATGTCAAGACCTACTTGTACAACAACTCTGTTTAAACTACTAATAATATTCACAATATGTTATATTCATGTAATTATTGTCGTGAACGATTGCCTTTTACGGCTAAAAATAACATCATTTATTTTCTTTATAAAATTGGTTTGGCCACGATCGATTTTTGGTTTTGTAAGAAACGATTGATGTCAAATCTCGTTGCTTCGTATCCAATTATTGAACTCTAAGCCCATTTTTGTCATCTAGATAAATAAATGATAGGGTGATAGATAGCTGCTGCATGGAATGCAATGGGTTGCCTTCACCGGGGTTTGGCTTGCCTCCTGTGGAGGGAACAATGACCAGCAAACCAACTCGGATCTGACATTCTCCCTCATGCTGCTGCCTCTAGTTTCATGGCATCTAGCCTGCATCCGTGCCCTCCTTGTTGTGGAATATATAGGGTAAGGGTTTCCTAGCGTTGCCTCGTCCATTGGTTGCGCAGAGTATAGAATGATAGCCAGGGCAGAGCAGCAGCTAGGCGGCACCAATGCATCGGTGGTTGCTTGGATGAGCAAAGGGTTTCTTCTCCCATGGCGTTTGCCGGCAGGATATATTAATGAATAATCTCATCCTGACTGCCCATCGATCTGCCTCGCTCTAATCCTGGCCAACTTACCTTCGAGCTCTCTCCCAAAGGCATACCGCACGCTTCTCTCTGTATTCACCTCGTTGCTTTGTATATATAAATATAATATTCAGTATACACATACATAAGTAATTATTCATTGTGTCCAGAGGGTAGAGAAATGGGATGGCGTAAATTCCATCGGGAATAGAGAGCTAGCTACCTCGAGCGAACTAGCTACTCTTATTGTTTACCGCTATAGAGGAGTTCTCTTCTCGCAATGACAACTTTGGGCGTTGTCTCGCATTACACGCGGGATTTGCCTTCATTGTTGATCGATCGCCTTAATATTCTTAAAATAATATGTCGATGCAAATAAAATACATCTTGATATAGGTTTATATTGATGTCCCACAGTAGTGCTTCAATTCTCCTGGTACTTTATTCGTTTGATGTTAGTCTTTTAATTAAAACGTATGTGGAGGGGAGCATGTCACGTTGCACGTTACCCGAGGATAACTTTGATGCATTTAAGTTCTAATGTAGAGGCCGAGTTCTAGGTAGGAATAATGAATCGGGGGACAGAGGGATTTTAAATGGAATGCGACAGCAGGCGAAATCTAACCAAAAGTTAACCAAATCTGGTGTTTGAATTTGTTTACACACGAGTTTCGAGTGGTACAACCTTGCAAACCTGTAGTGTGCTCGCGTATTCTTGGTGAACTCTTTTGGTTGCTCGAGTTGTAGGGTAATATAAACCTCCTTACACCAACCCCGGGTTAGCATCCATTTTTTTAATATTCCACCAGGATTTGGTAGCAGCCGATAATTATTAACGCAAATCGTTGTTCCTTTGATGACGCTAATCTCGTCTCGGCTATTCAAAACCGAGGCGCACCTGCGATCTCTCCGGCTGAAACTCTGGCCGCATCTGTGTGCGTAACATTGTATCTATTTAGACAACAGTTTGATTATAAATAAGTTCGCAGACACTACTTGCTTTTAATAACAACCATTTTGAACCTATTTTCTTACACAAGGATGCTTGCTATCTCAGATCGTTACGCTTTTGCGTTCTTCATGGAAATGTCATGTCAGTCAAATGTCATTATTATTGCGTCGCCTCATACATTCCGCAGATGAATACAACGTTTATTGTTTTGATAGATAGGTTTATTTTACTATTTATCCTGCCAATCTAGAAGCCTCATCCAGCCTCTCTCCTTAACATACGGCTACGATTTTATGACTATTAATTTGCAATTTTGAATATCCCATTATTTATTAATTGGAATGGGGCGTATTCGCATTAGTATGGTGATATCGCCGAGTCAATAAAGTAACCTAGTACAGTAATAGGATAGTGAATATACTTTATTTATAGCATAATCTGCATTTATATCTCCTATTCAATAATGCATTATATCTTGACTGACTGATGTATACAACATCTGTTTGGGTAGGGCACCCGTCTAGTTTGATTACGCACACCCCTCATTTACCGCATTATAAGCGTTAATTGAATCTATACGTAGATAAGCGTCACGCTTGGACGGGCGCCTGGCTTTATGTAGTTTGAGATTAAATCACCGGGATCGAACTTGTGACTTCTTTATTGGAAGTCGAGCTCTCGCTCAAGGCTCAACTCGTCAAACTATATCTACACCATCAATATATACGTGTATAGTCAAACAATAACCAATATACAATATGATTGAGTTAACAGCTCCGAAGCTGTTAACTGCACTTCGAACCACAAGGCATGCGGGCCCGATAGAATATATTACGAGCACGTGAAAGCATCACTTCCACTAATTCTCCACATACTAGTGATCCTCTTCAACGCATGTTTGAACGTCGGAAAAATTCCAATAAGTTGGGCAATTAGTATAATTAAACTACTATATAAAGGAAAGGGAAGCAAATCAGTCCCGGACAACTATCGAGGAATAGCTCTCATTAGTGTTTTTCTTAAAATCCTCACAAAGGTTATCAACAGACGAGTTATCGCACATATAGAAGGTCTACTCCCAGCTATGCAGTTCGGGTTCCGACAGGGAAGGTCGACCATACACGCTATAAAGCTTCTACTATCGGATATATCTGCAACAATCAAAGCCCCGAGGTCACACAACTCACAGAGAACAATATTTGTCCTATTTATAGACTTCAGAAAAGCCTTTGATATGGTAAACAGAACTATTCTAGTGTATAAAATCTACAAAAACTTTGGCATCAAAGGAAAAACACTCAATCTAATAAAGGCCCTCTTGAAAAACTCTGTGAAAGTCTTTGACGGTGTCAAATTTTCTAATGTAATTGTTCAACTTCGGGGTATTTTGCAAGGGGATTCTTTGTCACCTACTTGCTTCCTGATGTTTATTGCGGACCTGGCACAAGTTCTTCAACAAATTGCTTCTACCATAAGATTCATATTTTTTGCTGACGACCTGGTTATATACTCGCTAAAGAACAGTGATATCCAAAACGCACTAAACGAACTCTACAAATGGTCCATTAAAAACTCGATGGAATTAAATATGGGGAAAACTAAAATAATTAAATTTAGGAAAGGCGGTCGAACATCCAGGGCAGATATATTCTACTACAACGGCGTCCAAGTACCGTTATGCAACGAATACGAGTACCTAGGGGTCACCCTACAACCATCGTTATCATTCTCACGACACATAAACCAGAAGAAAAGGAAAGCTTTCTCAGCAATAGGATGCCTAAAAGATCTTCACCATGTTTCTATTAACACTGGTCTAACTATCTTCCAAATGAAAATAGACCCTATGGTTAATTATGCCTTCACAGAGATCGCCAAATTCTTTACTCTCGCGAACCTTAAACAAATTGATATCATCAAATCAACTTATGTGAAACGTCTTCTTGGTTTGCCAAAAAATGCATCTTCCACCGTGGCCCTGAAAATGATTCCAACGAACACATACATAGAAGATTTGTCACTGCGTTATCCTTCAATGTTTGAACCTACTGTTCTAGAACAATATCGACTACATCGCCAGACAAAAGAAAGCTTATTTGTTGCAGAAAATTATTCCGAAGGCCCTGCATTTACAACATCACAGTGGCGCTCTCCCGGCCAAAAGAATCGACACCTCATAACTCGAGTAACTGTCCATGGTTTCCATTGGAAAATATGCCGAAATAAAACCCCCTTTCACGAACTTGGGGATGCCTGCACCTGTATCTACTGCGGGGGTCCTGCTTCCAACCGGCTCCATGCTATTAGATGTGCGAGTTGCCCTCACCTATCCCTTCTAGGAAGCCTCTAGTTCTGTCTTCGGATTATTCCCTTTTAGTATTATTTTTACCTATTATATTTTAAATTATTTTAATTTCGTATTTTAAAGTACACTGTATAATACTAATAGTTAATTAAATAAAACATAACCTGTTACCCCGCTCGGGGTGTTAATATCAAAAAAAAAATAAATAAATAAAAAAAAAAATATGATCCGAGTGTTATTTTCGTTCGGATGACACGCCCACCCCCCCCCCCCCCCCCCCCCCTTTATCATATTGCTTGAAATTTGGAACACAACTAGTTCCACTCACCGTGGTTATTACCATGAAGCCGGAATTTTCGATTTCGCATTAAAAATTTTTTTATAAGCGTTTTAAAAAGTGTCTTTTGCGAAATCGCACCATCCGTATCGTTGCCATTCTTCACATTAGTCGTAATTTTTTAATATCATTATTGGAAAGCTTGCGTTGTTGCATGGATTAGAAATATGTAACAATATCTGAATTTCGTTGAGAAACAGCTGAGATATAGGCGTTTAAATATTGCAAGAATTATTGTTCACTGCAGGCCATTTATTCTATTAATAAATAATAAATACACAAAATTCTAGAACGTGTTATTTATTTTAAGAGTAGGTGGGCATTATTAGCACCATGCCTATTCAATATCTCTTGCATAGCTATTCATACATAAACAAAATGTTCCAGAACATTGTGTATTTATTAAATAGAATAAATGGCCTTCAGCGAACAATAATTCTTAAATTATATCTCAGATATTTCTAACCGAAATCCAGATACTGTTACACATTTGGAATCCTTTCAAATCAGGCTTCTCTTGATAAGAAAAAATTACGACTAATGTCAAGAATGACCACGATTCGGAGGGTGCGATTTCTTAAGACACTTTTTAAAACGCTTCTAAAGGGGGGGGGGGGGGGGGTCTGTGTCATCAGAAAATGACACTATATTACGGGTCATGGTGTACATGCTTATATTAAATTACCTACAACCACTACTATGGTAAGGTTATCAAACAAACCCCGTAGTGAACTGAGGGTAGAATACATTGAATAAAAACCAGCATTTAATTTGATCATCTATGGTCAGCCTTTTCTCAATAGACAGGTACATATTAATTGTGCTGATAAGAATTTAACATCAATCGCATCAGTTGCTTTCATATTGTTTATTTCGCTACTGGTACTTATCATGTAATAATTAATCATTGTAGTGAAAAAATTCGGATATTTTTTACTGAAGATCTATTATTGCGCGGCTCGCACCACATTGTACATGTGTTATTGAGAAAGCCTGAAGTGATTGTAAAAAGCGCCAAGCTGTTTGACGTTTAATCGTTTATGAGGGGTTGTACTGCGTTACGTTATTAAAAAAAACCCACAATCAATAATTTGTCCTAAATATGGTATTGATTTATTGACTGTAAGTACATGGCATGTGAGTATGTTTGGTACTGTGTGTTTGACGTTTTTATTGTGTATTTTCAACGCTGTAATTATTGTTATGAACAATACATTATTGAAATTTAATATGTTATGTTTTGTTTATGGCATCTTCAGTAGAGAATTAAAGATGATCTCAAAACTCAAAATTATATGCATCCCCATTTACATCCTAGCCAACTTGTTCAGTAAGACAATATTAGGTGATTAAATAATTCATAAAAAAAATATTCCAAATATATTGCTCGTTCGAGAGCCTGCATAATAGCTGTGTACTGGGATGACTAGCTGTGTGACTGCTTCGCGAGAGCAAGGTTTAATTACGTACCACATGTTTCGTCACATGCTGCCACAACAGCCGTAAACCGGAGAGAAGAGTTCCATTCAACTGATGATGGCGCCCGGCTATCAGAATATTCTCAATCGAAGTGTTAACTCAATAATTTATTTTCGACCGGGGCAGGCGCCTTGTGTGTCTGCGTGAAGTAGGTGGTGGTGTGATCCGGTGGTTGCTGATAGCTTCAACCGTTATGTGGCCTGGACGAAAGGAACCATTGTGTCATTATTGACCGGAGATCGTCCCATACATTGCTATCTCACCAACATGCACTTCCTGTAGCTGTAACTATCCCTACGTCCTAACTTCCTTATATATTCCTGCCCTTCCCAAGTCCCTCCCCGATATACCCCCCCCCCCCTACCCCGTCGCATACCATCAATCTCATTCCCAAATTGCCACGTCTCATCCATTATTTTCCGTTCCAAGGATTTAATTTCCCTCAACGGATTAGCCTCACAAAAGGCAAACTTCTCACCTCAGTTACCTATCTATCTAACGCATTCAGAATTGCCGCATTGCCTATTAATACTCGATTTATCAGGCTTTGCCGATCTCTTAGAAATCCTGCCATCACTTCAAAGAATGCCTCATAACGAAAACAGCGAAAGCGAGCAGGTAATGTCACGGTGAAGTGCGCAGTATATTATTCTTTCTTAGTAAGTTTCTAATAGAGTTGAAGAGTGTCTAAGCTATACGGTTTGACGAGAGGAGAGCTGATACAACGCTTACGCCAATCTGCGCTTTCGCGATTGTAAGTTTACTCATGCTTACAGCGCGATGTACTGTAGGTAAAGTAACGTATGTCAAGAAGGGATGATATGCCAGCGGGCAGCGTTAATGTATTCCGCGGGCCCCGGTCCTGTAAGGTAATATAAGCCAAGTCCCCAAGGATATACAAGTTTGAAACACACCGGAGAGCAGTAAAGTTACTCGAAGCCTATTGTCTTGTCATCCTTGCCGCCGTTTATGAGATGTTCCTCACGTTACCGCAAAATACGACGAAGTCAAGTGTTTATGGCACATTCAGTAACCCTTACAATCGTCACCTGCTTTGATGGGGGAAAACCTGCTTCGGATATGATGTAGGAATTAGTTTCCGAATACTGGGCTTTTTGGTGCCTTAAAACAATAATATGGGAATATTATAGTTTACGGAAATGAAGGTATCCACAGTATCTTGGGATATTGGATTGGCCTATTCTTATTGTCTAACCGGAATTTTTGACAGGGAAGCTACGAATAAATCTGAGTCATGCGAAGATCAAATGGATCTGTTGTTTGCGACTGAGTCCGCGCACATTCGGGTTGTATGGCAGGTGTTCTTCCGTCGGCGATGCGCCCGTGCAGATTTCGATTACGTATATACACACTGAAACAATTGCGAGAGAGGAAGAGATAACGAAACTTATCGCATTAACCAACATTCCGAGAAACCCATTGTTCTTATCTCCATCCCCATAGACGCCGACCGCACGTTCTTTCATCCCATTAGTTCAATCTTATTTCTGCTCGGAAAGGTTCTGGCATTATCAACACAATTACAAATTTTCTGGCCCTTCACCTTGTGTATATTCTTATCTCTGCCATTGTCCTGTCTCCTCCCATTGTTCAATCAGTTTCTTTATTCTCGTCTGGGTTCAGGTCATGGATTGTAATGATTTGATCGCATAAAATATACTGCCGTTGCCGTCCTAATGCAAAACCATGTAACACAAAAAATCGCGTTTTGGGAAAAATCAGTCGAAAGTCTGGGTGAACTTTGTTATCAATCAATATCAGCAGCACCTAGAAAGTAATAAAGCTCCAAACTTTAGCTAGATTTTTAGAAAATGTATTTTACTTCGATTTCTCGAGTTACATGGTTGTACCTTTACATACCACCCCCTTTTTTATTAACCAGTTTAGATACCCCTCTACACTACACTTCATTAATTTTTTTTACCACACAATGGTAAATACAAACACGCTTTCGAATTTGTATTCCAAACATATATCAAGCACCAAACATGCCGGTACCTTATTAAAAATGGCAAATATATTTACAACCACACAGTAGTTTAACAACGCTCTGTGGCTGTGCTGTCTCTGTGTGGTCTACCTCCTACTGTACATAGAGAGTAGCTAGAAAAACAACCCATGTAAACTATGGGATGTTTATTACATTCCAAAACTACATTGTCATCGAAGTTATTCAATAAAAAGTCGCCTGGGGGGAGACCCAGTTTGGTTTTTTTATCCCACCACAAGCGTATCCATTTTATTGCCTGTAAAATGGTGGGTACCCAGATGTCTGGTCGCCAGTAACCATGCGGGGATTATAAGCGTATGAGCGCCGTCCTTGTAATAAAACCTTAAGTGTATTTCATTACCGTCCGAATCGATTCTACGCGAGCTACAAAACGTAGCGATGACTCATTCTATTGTTAACGTAGTAAGCTATTGTTACTACACAAGTGAAGTAGTCATGAATAGTCATAAGCAATCACGAGGGAGGGCCCTTGTTTATTGCAGTTGAGGCAATAAATATTAATTGGTGTAACTGATACTATAGTTGGACCTTCCAATCATGCAATAATTAAATTCGGGAAATATATGACTTGTGGGCTTTTAGATATTAATGAGCAGATGGTATGTCTGCTCTCAAGTGATGCGGCACCACTGGCGTACTATCATATAGGGTAATAATGTCGATTACTCGATATTTGGAGATCTTGAAATCTATTCGAATGCAACTGAATCCATACAATTTCGTTTCTATCCCAACACGAACCATAGTGTGCTCCATTCCAGTCACTCACAATTCCGCTCTGTGAAATAATGCCTCACGTCTCTCGGCCACAATTCGGTCAATGTCATAGATTTTGATTTTACGCCTCGTCCCCCAATATCCAATGGAGGGCCCATGCGATAAGTATACTACAGCAGACTTTCTGCTATATTTCACTTTGCTGTTTACCCCCACGTGATGTAAATATTTCCAGGTTTTCATTAATAACACAGGTTACAGAAGGGTGGAATCTAACCAAAACAATAAACGAATAAGTAGCTATCATAGAGCAGGTTAACTGTAAGATAGAGAGAGAGATAAGCGCTATAAAACACTTAAAAAGTAGAAATCAAAAAATAATATTTCTTCATATATAAAATTCGAATAAAATTTCGACCGAAAAGAGAAAATGCGCAGCGAGGATGTCAAAAGAGGAGATCAAAGGGCGAATAGGTATAAAATGTGTTTAATCTACTGCAAAGTGAATCAGGGTAGGCCTACGCGGGTAATGGACGACTTTTAACGCAATATATCGAAATAATATATATCCGTACAATCACGAATATACATTATACTAAATATTTGTATATTCCATTGCTTACATATTGTATACATTTTAAATAACAATTAAATTTTTTTAATTAATAATTTTTGAATTAATTAAATTTTTTTATTTTTCGAATAAGTATTATTACGAATACATGGATGTAAATCACGAACATCAGTGTATTTGAACATAAAGTATCATAAAATAACACGTTAACCACAATAAAATTTCTTGAACGGATACTTTTTTTGCGATTAAATTATTACTGTTGTTTAATGTCGTAAACGTGAATAATGCGTTAATCCAGTTTAGAATACTTGCATATATCCGATGCGACTCGCCTTGCAAATGTTTGAAATGTATTCCTATTCGTGATTTGTTGGTACCGTTAGACCTGGATAGTTGGATCCCAAATCTGTAACAAAATCTGAATTACGTTGAGAAATAGCTGAGATATGAGTGTTCAAAGGTTGTATGTTCGTTTATATCTGAATCTTTTAAGGCAGGGTTTCTTCAATCAAGTTGGTTGAAAGTTAAAATATAATACAGACTACAATTCGAAATTGAGGGATTGATTCTGGGGTGGGTACTTAAATGGCATGCGTTTAGCCTTAGCATGACAAATTCGACTCAATGAATCAATCACTCAGGACTGGAATTTTGCGCACACACTTTTTAGCCACGATTTCAAAAAGGTTATGAAGCCAATATATTATTGAAGCCATTATATGTCCTACTCTGACTCACCAATGAAAAATTACGCACGTTAAACAATTTCTGTATAAATTATTTAGGATATGATGTTGCTAAATGTTCAATATGTTATTACTGGAACTGGAATGAAGATTGAGTCGGAAAGAAGGAAGATGATTTGTATATAAAATGGGATGAATCGAATTTATTGTAGCTGTGATATTAGCGTGCGCAATACTCCCTACTCTTCCAAGAATATGATTAGTGATTATGCATTAATTCATCATCATTACGGATGGCGAATGATTATGATAACTTCCATTCCAAACTGGGCAACCCATTATATCCCGGATGTTCTTTAGAACTGCGAATGATAGGCTACCTGGCGTGAAAATGGATTCGGATTGCAGTATTAATGTTGCACCGCCCGTTAAGATAAAATCCCAACCCAAATCACCCGCGATGAGGCATTTTGTATAGGCCGCAGTGTATCTAAGGTCGCCGGATGCTTTACTTACAGCATGGCCGATCCTCTATATATGCAAATCCGCTCAACGCGAAATATAGTTGTGCGAGCAACATCTCTCTCTCCCACTTCCTTAAACATTTTCTCTAATTAAGATTCATGACAGTAATGGGCTACTGGTACTGAGGGATGGCCGTGGGAGGGGAGAAAATATACTATCAAACGGCATGGAGAAACACGGGATCTAAGGTAAGAGGTATAGGGAAACGGGGTAAGGGTAGGTAGGATACTGCCTCCGCCCCCATTGTATATAATATGGCGATGGCTGGAGTTTCTTACGCGTAGAGAACAAAGAAAGAGTATATTATTATAGAGGCTATTCTATTCATCACATGGTATACTTTGCTTATTGAGTTGTTATTAGTGATGGAACATATCACAAGGCTACAGTTGCAGCTTTTGTGCGGGTGCCGGATTCACAAATCAGCACCACAATTCTTGTCATAAACACCTCAGTTTCCATCAAAGGGTTTTGAGATAATTACGCCTGATCAGCTACAATACAGTATATTGCGTGTTTTTTTTTATATACAGTATGTTATCGATTGAAAATTTCTCGAGATAGTGTTATTGAAAACATCTTCAAATAACAATTTACAACATTGTGCAAAAAGTAACACTTTTCAGAGTTTATGACCCGAGTTTAATATGTACGCTGACTACAAGTAGTCAGCCATAGTGTCCTTTTAACACAATGATGTACTGTACCTAATTTTGTTACATTATGTCAACTTATCGTCGTTATGAATGCTTATGCTTAATTATTAGCTTCAATATTTTAATGGTTACTGTACGTTGTTGTGGAGAATAGGCCTACTCAAGACATGTTCTAGAAGCTTAATGCTACTAAGTTAGTTATTTATTACTTTGCACTACTACAACTAGGATCGGCATGCTGCATTGCAGTTGCATTTTTAAGAATGCTGTTCCGGCTTGTCGACAAAATTGCGCCGCCACATCTCCCTATCACCCATGACATTTGCTAGATCATCCGCATATATTCAAGGCCAGTGTCCTTTAAGATGCGTCTCAAGAAAGTCATGGGCTGTCCACCACGCTTATTCACTCCATGAGGCTGTCAAAGCACAAGATTATGCACTGGTTGGTCCTTACGGCGAAAGCAATGTCCTGCAAAGCAGAGGCGACTTTGTTCTAGTGTCAAGCTTGGAGGAACCCATGAGACACCTCCAATGTTATATAGTGTCTGTTTGGAGATGTGTGGATTGTACTTGACACAATGAAGTGAATGTGCCATCCAGAGATGTGGTGTCCTCAGCAGTTAGAGCCCAGCATGGACTTCCATAGAGGAGTACCGGATTCTAAATAATCGGACCTTAAGTTTCCGATTAATTCTCTGTGACTTCCAAATCCTGGAATGCCTATTCAAGGTTGCCCATGCCTTTCCCTCAGATTACTTTGCAGCCTTGGTGGGATAAATATTTCTCCATTTGACGCAACATCGCCGCGGCCGCTATGAGGGAGGTGAATACCGCGGCCGATCCTAAAGCCGCAGGCCATCGCTAACTATATAGGTTAACTTGGGATTCTGGGGGACTTTTCGATGAAGGAACAGACCAAATTTTTTTATTTTCTCACCAGGGGAGCGGCTCGGAATTCTAAGATATTAGCAACTCTAACATTATTAAATCTAACCCTTCGACGGACACGGCGGACAAAAATCCGTCATTTTTTCGACAATTTTAAAATTTTTTTGAAAGGCGCTCTACAGTGGCTCGAAAAAACCATAGGTTATTGCTTAGCCGACGCCGGGATACGATAGAAGGGATTAATTAGTGAATTCGTTTTTTGTTTCAAAAAAGATTACCACGCCTTTTTTTCCGAAAACGTCCGTCAAAGTTGAAAAAACGGACAAAATGACTTTGCGGGATCCGCTATAACTCGGCTAATATTAATCGTACGGGGACGAAAGTAACGCGGTTGGAAAGGGGAAGAGTGGTACTACTTTCGTATCGAATGGGGGTAAGATATTTATTAAAATTTCGGGTGGAAAAAGGGGCTGTAAATTTGTACGTTTTTGTCCGTCTTTTTTGGAAAACTTATTTCCGAAATGTTTAATTCGACAACGCGGGTAGGAATCCACTAATTCTTTTATGAAACTCGTAGAAGAGCATTGGGGCTACGTTCCTATCGAATGGGGGTACAAAAAATATGTCGGCAATAGGGGCCAAAAAGGGCCAAAATTTGTAAAGTAGATTTTATCGAATAATTTTTTATTTTTAACTTTAGTTGGTTAAGGTACATTCTATACAGTCAATATCCATACGGGGAATTCAAATATGCTATCGGTTTTGCTCCAAGGATGATATTAAAAAAATGAGGGCCAAAATTATAATTTCGCGCTTCAAACTTGCTTCGCGGGAAATCGTCTAGCTCGAAAACTACTTAGCTTACGGGAGATTTGTTTACACAGACTTATAGTGCGTTAAATTATCTATCTAACAGCGTTAATCACAGCGCCGGAGGTATTATAAAACTGGAGCGGCAGGCGATCGTGTGAAATATAATATTTATAAAAAGGGACGAAAAATTTTTTTTTTAACAAATCGCTATTCCATTATAATTTAGCGTATTGCGCCAAAAGTACCTGTAAAAAGTATCAAATTAACTCCGCTATCTTTTATCTTAACATATATAATTAAAATTACGAATTTGAAGGGTCGAAAAATATCGCGTTATTTTGGCCCTTTTTTTTAATTTTTTTGGGGCCAAAAATAACCCCTTCTCAAAGATTAAGAAAAAAATTACGGCAAAGAATATACCAATTTTATTGAATTTGGACCACCAGAACCGAAGTTAGAGCGATTTTAGTGAAAAAATAAAAATAATTTTTTTTGCAAAAAAATTAAGAATGGTCAGGTCAATATTGGATTTCGAACCCGCGAACTTAGGTTTCATTAACGTGATTGATAACCACTAGACTATGTGACCAAGAGAATTTGAAATTTTCGAGTGACTATTTTTAAACATAAATAACTTCGGTTCTACAGGGCCGTTTAATCTGAAACTTTTTTCATTGGATAGAGGATAGATTGTAGTGTGTGAAATAGGAAACAACTTGGGAAAAGACGCATGTGCGTGCACTTAGTGCGAAATGCACTTAAATAGTGAACATTTTTTCGATATTTGAAACACTGTTATTTCCAGTTCTATTCATCGTAGAATATTATTTTTTGGATTAAAATGTAGTTTGGAGTGATTTCAAACTATAATCTTAACATTTGGTTAACTTTTTATGTCTATAAAGTGACTTAAAATGTCCATGAATATGGTCCAAAATCGCAAGTCCAGATTTATTAAATTGGATTTTTGACACTTTTAGCGACTGACACTTGATCATACACCATCGTAGATCGGTAGAGGATAAACATAAGTTTGTTGAATAAGAGCCACCATTACGATCTGCTAATGTGCATTTGTACAAATAAGTGTGCAAAAGTGCAAATTTTTTAATAAGGTCAAATTATATAGTATTGGGTTCTTTTCTTTGCAGATACTTTATTTTCATATTAATATGTTGTTTGAACCTTACTGAGCGCATTAGGGGATATGCGTACAAATAACCGGCCCTTATGAGGCTTCGATTGGGTAAATTAATAAAACATAAGGTTGTATAGTATAATATTCTAAAAACCAGTGTGATATTAAATGCACTTTAAATAAGAAATAGAAATCAAATAACAATTGGACCACACAATTAAAAACTCGCACAATTTTGTACTTATTATATCGCTTCAAATTAATTCAACAGTGGATATTTGGGGGAAGGGGGAAGTTACAGTGTGCATTCGGGGGAAGTTTGGTGAACTGCATTTATGCAGTGAATCCAAACTTCCCCCTTTGATATATCATATACTTAAGACATGCTAGGGTGACGGGGAAATATTTGTTACTGTCACACTTTGCTTCCATTCATCCTATCCTTTAT
>JAUCBJ010003124.1:0-33731 GCA_032718475.1 Nemertoderma westbladi
ACACGATTAATGGATACACAGTAAGTAATGATGACGCATCGCTAATCTATTCTCTCGCAACAATAATTGTTATTGATTCGACTTTCAGTTTGAGAAAGTTATGCTCCTCCCACACGTATGATGGATAATAATGATGTGCGTCTTGTGTAATTCTTCTTAGGATGTTGAAATATCTCAAATTAAAGAGAAACTCGCGGAATTAAACCTGGATAAACCGGCCTCGAGTTACACTGGTCAGTACGCGGTGCTGGACCTACTGGGGACAGGGTAGTTTCGGTTACGTTTACAGAGTCAGGAAGAAAGGTGTTGTATTCGCTATGAAGGAGGTGAGTTGTTCAATAATGAAATATATTTACTTTTAGTATTATTTATTTAAATGTCAAATTGGAAACCCACTGAATGAAAAATAATAAGTGATATAATTATAAAATATAAACTCTTAATAATTGGATTCTTAGAATTGCAAATTTATTTAAATAAAAGTAAATTTAATTAAATCCTCAAAATTAATAATATTAAAATTTATAAATAGCATCGTACTGTAGTTTTAATTTTCCAACCCCGTATTCTGTGAGATGTGATTCTGAACAAATAATCCTAATCAATATGATTTATGTTCATGAGTTACTGTGAATTAAATCTTACGTACAATATTATACCATGTTATTCTCCCTCCACTCTCCTCTTAAACTTATCAATCCTCGTCATCCTCAGCTCTGCTCTTACACTCGGCTATGTTCGCTTTCGACCAGACGTAGAAGGTTGCGGCACCGGCACTCACTGTACGGACCGCGTTCAGATCGAACTCACCGAGTATCGCCTCGGCCCGTAGTGCCGTCGCCAACTTCAACTTGGACACGTCGAACTCGATACAACGGCGTTTTAAACTCTCCTTCCCGAGTTTACCGACCAACGCGAGGATCTCCTGCCAGTCTTCCGTTTGCTTCTCCTTGTGCCCCAGGATCAGAAACGTCGCCACGAACACAGTTTTTACGACGGTCGGCGGTGAACTGTAACTCTTAATCTCGGCTACGGTCTTCTGGTTGAGTTTCAGAATGGCGTGACGCATCTTCTCGATGTTCCGCAAACCTTCTAGAATTCGTTCCGCTTTCGCTAACTCCGGTTTCAGTTTATTCTTCATCGCGCTTTTCTTGGTGCTGGCCACCGCGGTCTCCAACCTATTGATGTCCCGAGCGACCATCGCTTCTTTTAGTTCGTTTTTTAACTTCAGATAGACCAGGACGTCCTCCGCTTTACCGTAGTCCCCGTCCGTATCCGGATAATTTCCGTCGCGGAACAGTGTCATCGATTTCTTTAACTCATCTTCGTCGCCTAATCGCAATGCCATCTTCAGTCTTTGCCGAATTCTTTGCTCTTCTTTCGATTGGGCAGCTTCTTTGGCGAGTCGGAGTTTCTCTTCCGCGTCCATTAGGTCTCCCTTTTTGCTCGCCGACCGAACCATTTCCTCGGCCTTCGCTAACGCCTCGTCGGCATCTCGGGCCTCGGCTTCCGCCGCCTCTGCCGCTTTAGCAGCCGCCTGACTTTCCTTCTTCCTGTCTTCTTCTTCCTTTAACTGTTGTTTTCTCAACTCCTCCTCATCTCTCCTCAATCTCTCCTCTTCCGCTTTCCTAAGTTTTTCTTCCTCCTCCAACGAGGGGTAGGCGCCGGCCATCTTCTTCGATTCTTCTTCATCAAGCACCTTGAAAGTAACCATGATGGTATAATCATCCCCGTCTTTGTCGAAACACGCGGCCACTTGTAAATCCTGTCCACCCCTGCCGGTCTTTACGTCGCCTTCCCAGGTTCCGTCTTCCGCTTGGTCCAAATGTGTCCACTCCTCGTCGCTCACCACGGACACCTGTGTTGCGCCGGGGATTGCGAAGGCAAACTTCACCAACGAATGGCACGGGAGGTTTTCCGTAAGCGGCTCGAGTAAGCGGCATCCCTGGCCCCATTGCGCGTACGTCTTTGGGAAACTCGAGGCAGCTGGGTTATCTTTCGACGCGTGGATTAAGTAGTTGTAAACGTTGGTGAATTTTCCTCCTTTATTTTTATCTTTGGCGAAGACCCCGAGTTGGTATGAGCCGGATTTAGGGAGGTGGACGTGGAATGTCGCCGTGTTCTTCGTCGACTCGCCGAATACGAACTGGTTCATCTGTACCCTACCATCCTTGGCCTCCAGAGCGAGCTCGGTAGTCACGTCCAACGGCATTTTGTCCATGCTGAACTTGATTTCGAGTTCGCCGGAGTTGGGAGCGTAGATGATGGCGTCTTTGTAGTTGATCGGGTTGAGTCCGAGAGCGTGACACTGTTTGTTAGCACCGTAACGGCCATTCGGTACTTTTGGGAACCTAAGGTTTATGGTTTCTTTACCTGGAAAATAATATATTGTGACATTTGACATAGTAATTAGTTATGTAATTGTTATTATTTTGGTAAATTACAAATAAATATTTGTTATTAATTAATTTTTTATTTATATTTGTGTGAATGAAACGCATTACGTTAATAATTTTACTAATCTTAATTAATTAGTAATAAATTTTATTAATACATTTTATTCTGTCTTCCCTCAGCTGGCAATTGAGTTGATGCTACGAAAGGTCACTGTTGTGGTTTAGTTTGTGGTAATACCTATAAGGTATTACCGCGAGTAAAAACCGGTTTTACCTATAAAAAGGGTTTTATACTCAAGTTGCTAGACTGATAAACATTTAAACTATTACAATTTCATACTAATTCCAACTTAGGAATTTCATTTTAACTTTAAAATTACAAAATGTTGGAAAAACAACATAGTAGTAAAAAATTTACCCATTAAAATTAAATTATTTCTGAAATACCTTTTTTCGAGGAGGTTGGTTCATATCGTATCAGATAGTCGCATATGTGCGGAAACAGGTCGGCTTTGGACTCATCGCGCCCGTATATCTCCAAGGCGTACTCCCCGGGCCGTGGCAACGCAGTGCTGAAGATCGCCTCGTTATCGTTAATCCTGTGTATCACGTGATGCGACAAGGCCTCATCGTCCAACTCGTTATTGTGGAGTTTCGAAACGAATTCCATTCGCGATTTGCACGCGAACTTTATCTCTACTTGTCCATCTTCCGTGAGTATAACTCCCTGCAGATGGGAAGTGGCCTCCATCTTACTCCGTAGAACGTCTATTCCCGGTCCGTAGCCCTTCTGGGACGATGTTACCGGCATCGGGTTTTTGTTCTTGGCGTCCTCGTCGCTGACTATTATATACCCCGCTATCTGCGTCATCGTTGTGTTACCGAGCGGAGGTTTACTCGGATCCTCTTCGCTAGCAAACATTTCCATTAAATAGATTCCCTTCTCCGGTAGTCGCATCTCGAAACTAATCTGCAGAAATATAATAAATGCTTTTATTCAAAAATTGAAACATTTCTTTCCTCTGTCAGTTTCAACAGCGTCAAAAGAAGTATAACTGTAGGTCCGCTAACACTTTTTACGTTCAGACTATTACCGGTACATTAAGAGTGAACCAAAGTACCCGTACCGGTACACAACAGCTAATGTTAAATTTTAGTTTCACATTCATATATACTGTGTTGTTGTACCGGTAACAATCAGCATATCAAACAACAGTATTGGCGATAAACACTGCGGTACCGGTAAAATCAGTATAACCACGTGGAACTCCACTCATCAATCACATCTGCTGTCCCAGCTCCGTTACAAACATCTACAATAATCATAATGGCAGAAAACTCAACAATTAACATAAACGAGGACGTGTGGAACTTATTATTAATTTAGTTAATTTAATGCAAAGTTTAATTCTTATCAAATTAAATGTATATATTTATATTACTTTAAATTATATTAAACAATGCCGCATCGGAAAGTCGTAAAGAAGTGTTTCAATTTTTGAATAAAGTTACATATATCTCGTTGATAAAAAGTACTTTATAGATATCAACATCATATAAATAGTTATTATTGGAACTTCTGATAGGGGATTTATTATATTGATTTAAGTGCTGCCATGCTGTAGTGGGTTAATCTGTTACCTTGAGTGCCCATCTCTCCGGCGCAGTGGCGGTACGGCTAATGTCGCGTTACGGCTAATGTCGCGTTATGGAGAGTCGCGTTACGGCTAATCTATTGTCTTGGTTTTACATAGGGAATCATTATCAATATTATTCCATGGTATTTACGTATACAGATGAGGTCCGAAAAATGTAATATAATAATGTTTTACAGCATGGTAGTCTCCGGGGGGGGGGGGGGGGGGGGGGGGGATTTTACCATCTTTCATACTGTATGTTCTTCGACAACCTCACATTCAATATAATATTGTATTCTATGGTATTCTTAGTCACAGCCTCAAGCACAGATGCAGATTACAGCCAATGAATGGTTTTGTGGAACATATTCCACTACTTCATATCGATGTTGTTCACCAACGCCTTTCTCGCTATATAGACCATATGACGTTGGGGACTGACAAGTGGTGGCCGTCCTTCCAGCCGCCGAACACCCAGTTTAAAGTCAGCTGCATTGGGAGGGGGTGGTCATCCCGACTGGCATGTTGGTGTAGTGAACCAACCCTTCGCGGCCGAACCATTCCAACCCACCCCACCCCCGAACCACCCCTTCGCGGCTGAACCATTACAAACCACCCCACCACCGAACCACCCCTTCGCGGCCGAACCATTCCAACCCACCCCACCCCCGAACCACCCCTTCGCGGCTGAACCATTACAAACCACCCCACCACCGAACCAAATGCCATACAAGGGCATGACTGGCTAATTCCAGAGCTTTAGTTTTAGATACTTTTAATTTGATTATTATAATGATAAATTCAAAGTGCAATATTTCGGCAAAATACTGATATACTCTCGACCAATATACCTATGGTACTGTGTACTGTGGTACTCAATACAGCAATAATAATACAATAATTAATAAATTACGTTTTTTTAGTTAACCCCCCCCCCCCCCCCCCCCCCCCCCCTGGATACTCCCATGCTGTAAAACATTATTACATTAAATTTTTCGAACCTTTCTCGTACGTAAACACCATAAGCGTAACCTTAAGCGCCCTCCAGAGTATTCAATAGCAACCGTAAGGTAGCTTACCACCTATAGCAAATCAATCGGAAAGATGCAGGAGCCTCCGTGGTGTGTAGTGGTCAGCATACCTGAACGTTTATCGGGAGACGCGGGTTCGATCCCCGCTGGTGGCGAATTCATTTTTTCCGTTCCATTTGCTATAGAGTTGGATCATCCTTAGTCCTGTTTAAATTTCTTAATAAAGTTGACTTTTATTTTAACACATACGGACTGCAAGTACAAACTGCAATAGTTTTGTTATCTTCTGCAAATTGTTTTCTTTGAATATTACACCATGAACCGTAATATAGTGTCACTGATGACACGGACCCCCCCCCCCCCCCCCCAAATTTTTCTACAAATCTTTATCATATTGCTTGAAATTTGAAACACAACTAGTTCAACTCACCGTGGTTGTTATCATGAAGCCGGAATTTTCGATTTCGCCTTTAAATTTTTTTAATAAGCGTTTTAAAAAAGTGTCTTTTGCGAAATCGCACCCTCCTTACCATCGCCATTTAAAACTTCATATTAGTCGTAATGTCGTTACGACTAATGTGAAAAATGGCCACGATACGGAGGGTGCGATTTCGCACTTTTTTAAAACGCCTATAAAAATATTTTTAAGGCAAAATCGAAAATGCCGGCTTCATGATAACAACCACTGTGAGTTGAACTAGTTGTGTTTCAAATTTCAAGCAATATGATAAAGATTTGAAGAAAAATCTGGGGGGGGGGGGGGTCCGTGTCATCAGTCATCAGGAAATGACACTATATTACGGGTCATGGTGTAATAATGTATTTCTTTTTGGAATCTTTATGGAAAATTTTTATAAAAAAAATGAGTATTTCCTAAAATTTGGAACCGACAAACTTTTAGTGCGTGCATACGGTAAATATATAATACTCTATATATGAGGTTACAGTCGCACGTTATTCGGACCAAAACAACAAACGAAAATCAGCAGAACAGGTTTGTAGTTTTATATTTGCGAACTATCAGCTGTTATTTGGTTCGATTTTCCCCTGGAGGGATTAATTGCTCCAAGAATTTTAATTTTTAACATAGATAGATCAACCCTCAAAATATCCATGACTTGGGTTTGTGTGAGATGTGGGTTGTTTTACCTCTGATATTTTACAATTTTAATGTTGTTTGGGTTGTTCTGGTTCTTCTATCATCACAATATTTTATAATGGACCAATATACGTATCTAGGACTTACGATGCTTAACGACAACTTGGTCACGATACTATTGCCCCACCTACCTGTTTCTTATCGTACTGCTGTAGACAATAGCGACTAAGATTAACGTTGCTAGCCGTAGAATCTGTCCTCTGCCCGTCTCCTTTACTTTTGTACAACTTGTACGCGAAACTGACACTCTTTGCTCCATCCATGGGTAACGCGAATGCTATCATCACCGTACCCTTCTTGGCGTCTATTATCGCTTTGTTATGAGACGCTATCGCCAGCCCGAACTTAAAGAAGGTCGACTTTACGAACGCGAGATCTTCGAACTCTCCGCGTTGTACCGGTCTGTCTAGCAGTTCCCATTGTTGGTCGTCCGGTAGATGGCTGTATATCATCTTGTCTGGGTCCGCCAAGAAGTAGAATTCGTCTGTCTCGTATTGAACCTGTGGATGTAGTTAAGGTCTTTTTTTATAATGGTTCTGAGCTTTTGACTTTACTGCCTTACTCAATGTGAAGTAATTATGTTCTTGATTATTTTTTTTTACTTAAGTTGATAGCAGCTCAACTGCAGAAAACAATATTGGATATTGATTTCCGTTTTGGAGTTCCTCTTTCATACACTAAAGTTCAATGCTCTTACACTAATAGACTAGAGTACTAGTAATACACTAAATGCTCTTTCCAGAAATGTAAGAAAATTCAGGAAAAAAAATTCATCTTATCCCAAACCATAGAAATATATTAGTAAGGGAATGGATGTCCACCATGCTTATTCGCTCCACGAGGCTGCCAAAGTACAAGATTATGCACTGGATGGTCCTCACGGCGAAAGCAATGTCCTGCAAAGCGGAGGCGATTTTGTTCTAGTGTCAAGCTTGGGGGAACCAATGAGACACCTCCAATTATTATTATTAAAATGGATTTACACGATAACGTGACGGGGTCGCCCCCTAGTGATATTACAATGCATAAATTTATCTAAAATATCTTACGGTATTGAATTTATAAAGCAGTTTATGTTGTACAATATAACACATATTCTAAATCGATTATTTATGTACATTAAAATGTTAAACAAATAAAATGTCAAGCAGTATCTCATTGTATAAATCATACAGTAAAGTGTATTGGCTATGCAATAAAATTAAGTAAAATTACACGTACAGTAGGCCAATTCAATAAAATTTCATAAAAATAACAGAACAGTAGGCCTTGGCCTACTATAAAATTGTGACAACGAGCTTGTATTTAAAATGGCTTAGCTATTTAGTCAACTAAGATTCACAAAAATAACAAACAGTTAATTAGTTAATTAATTAAAACAAAAAGTTAAAATTATATATTGTACAGTATTTACTTAAAATGATTAATGATTTACATCAAAATAACAACTGATGTAGGTCCACATACCACTTAGGTCTAAGTAAGGCGTTTGATTATGATTAATGATTATGGGTTGAGTAGGTCATCAAGATTCGTGAGACACAAGTTACAATTCATTTGGACACAATCGCAGTTTAATCTCCATGTACAATTTATATCGACGTCATATCGTTTATGGAAGTGTCGCCAGAATAGGTCTAGGAGTCGAGCCTTTAGTCCAACATGATTAAAAAATTCAGTTCGCGATGGTAACTGATTAGCTAGAAGCGGCGCACGGAACCAAAAATTTTGCTTCGAAATACATTTCCGTGGTTGCGATATATCGAATGTAACGCCCTAATCATTAATGTTCAGTATAATGATGACATGACATCATATCAAGATCATGTCATGCCGCTGTCCGACCTGCAATATGAATTTACTAAATTTAAAATAAAATTAAGTTTATTTGATTAACTTTAAGAGAGCATTTGCAAACTACAGTAACTACACAAACCTAGAATAAATCATACAGTAGCACCTATGGATATTTGTTATTAACTAGACTTTCGCTTAAATAACGATGTGTCTGTAGCCTATAAATTTACCTCGTTTCATTAATAAATCTTCGCTACAATAGGGTTGGTGCGCGAAAAAATTGTTGGGCTAGAAACAATTGAATAAGGAAACTTTCTAGCGTAATATCTCAGCTCAACAACACCGGTACATGATGGGCTGGGCATGTGACAGAAACGCAACAACACCGGTACCTAGGCTGGGCATGTGACAGAAACGCAACAACACCGGTACATGATGGGCTGGGCATGTGACAGAAACGCAACAACACCGGTACCTAGGCTGGGCATGTGACAGAAACGCAACAACACCGGTACATGATGGGCTGGGCATGTGACAGAAACGCAACAACACCGGTACATGATGGGCTGGGCATGTGACAGAAACGCAACAACACCGGTACATGGGCTGGGCATGTGACAGAAACGCAACAACACCGGTACATGATGGGCTGGCCATGTGACAGAAACGCAACAACACCGGTACATGGGCTGGGCATGTGACAGAAACGCAACAACACCGGTACATGATGGGCTGGGCATGTGACAGAAACGCAACAACACCGATACATGATGGGCTGGACATGTGACAGAAACGCAACAACACCGGTACATGGGCTGGGCATGTGACAGAAACGCAACAACACCGGTACATGATGGGCTGGGCATGTGACAGAAACGCAACAACACCGGTACATGATGGGCTGGGCATGTGACAGAAACGCAACAACACCGGTACATGATGGGCTGGGCATGTGACAGAAACGCAACAACACCGGTACCTAGGCTGGGCATGTGACAGAAACGCAACAACACCGGTACCTAGGCTGGGCATGTGACAGAAACGCAACAACACCGGTACATGATGGGCTGGGCATGTGACAGAAACGCAACAACACCGGTACATGATGGGCTGGGCATGTGACAGAAACGCAACAACACCGTTACATGGGCTGGGCATGTGACAGAAACGCAACAACACCGGTACATGATGGGCTGGGCATGTGACAGAAACGCAACAACACCGGTACATGATGGGCTGGGCATGTGACAGAAACGCAACAACACCGTTACATGGGCTGGGCATGTGACAGAAACGCAACAACACCAAACACCGGTACATGATGGGCTGGGCATGTGACAGAAACGCAACAACACCGGTACCTAGGCTGGGCATGTGACAGAAACGCAACAACACCGGTACATGATGGGCTGGGCATGTGACAGAAACGCAACAACACCGGTACATGATGGGCTGGGCATGTGACAGAAACGCAACAACACCGTTACATGGGTTGGGCATGTGACAGAAACGCAACAACACCGGTACATGGGCTGGGCATGTGACAGAAACGCAACAACACCGGTACATGATGGGCTGGGCATGTGACAGAAACGCAACAACACCGTTACCTAGGCTGGGCATGTGACAGAAACTTATTACAGTAGATCTTCAGACAAATGTTCGCACAATATTGAACTTGCTGAAATACTCCAATCTGAATTGAACCTAACCAAAGTGTCCGACTTTGTATGAATAGCTAATTCTCTACATCCTGAGGACTAATTAGATCATTAATGATCTATAGATATTAGATAATAAGGAATTTACATTATATAATAATGAATCTAAATCTGATTCATAAAATTGATTACATAGTTCACTATAGAAAGATTTATGTTAACGGAACTTGATTACCTGTGTGAAATGGCCTGTGTTAGTAGGAGCTCCATACACAATTGGCTCCCATTTGTACTGACTAACTTCGCTGTACCAGAAGTCTACTACGGGAGACCCATCTCCATAGCATATGCCACTCGAAGACATACCTATAATGATAGCAGTTCTAGAACATATAATATATAGAACATACATAATAATATTTTAAGATTTCAAAAGGTGACAACTTACTGTGTAGGCCTACAGTATATGATCAATCACTAAAAATTTAAATATTTATTATTTGTTATTTATTATTGAATATAAATTAATTAATTTAATTTTATTATTTGTAGTACAATAATTCTAGAATATCGTTTATTTGAAAAATATAGAGAGAGCTATCGAAAGCTAATAATAAAAAATTAAATTTTTAGTGATTGATCATATATGTTGTCACTTTTTGAATTCTTTAAATATTATTATACTAAAACAACTTGATCTCACACCCTACAGTCATATTCCCTAAGTTTCGTAACTTGATATAAATTTATATAGAACATAAATATATATAAACTAAAAAAAATTTCGGAACATTTTTCTGGTTCAAAAGTCAAATTAAGGCAATTAAAAGACAGGTGTGGAGAAAAATAAGAAAAATATATGACGCCAGAGCTTTGTGTGTTCATTAACTATGAAGATAAATTCTCCGAAAAACTGACAATACATATATACTTATATATATAAGCTAAATGTATACTCTATGTATAAACTACCGGTACTGTACTCATTAATTTTAAATACAGTAGGTGAATTAAATCTAGTTTATTAACTAATTTAGTCTATTAATTTTACATAATTTTTAATGTTATACAAGAAATTTTTCTTTCACGAATATTAAAAGAATGATATTCTACATTACTTAATAAGTTTTATAATATTTTCGTCTGTGGCCCTAATTTTTTAATATTTTATACAAAATGTAAATATTCAATCACTAATCTTCTACTGTGTACCTTTATTTTATTTGATACTTTTACAGCTTCACGGTTTAATTATTATTTTATTCAAAGAATTATATTTTTTAAATTGGACGTTGAACGTCTCGAACCTATCAATCGCATCTGATTTTTAAAATTTTTAAGTACCAAAATTTTTATTACCGTAGTTTATGCAAGAAATGTAAATACACATTTTATTGTCTATTTATGTAAATGTAATCTCATATTGTCAATGCTGTACTTTTATCTCTGGGACAAACATCATCATCATGTCATGTCTAAGTATGTATCTAATGTCATCTATGTTTGTGTTATGTAATTGTGTTATTTTTATGTTCAGTTTAATGTTAAACTTTGAGGAACATTAAATCAATACCAATACCAAGTAGGTTTCCTTTTACGCGGATGCTATTTTCATCGGCTTATTTTTCCGTCTGATTTTGCCTGTTGCCACACCCAATATGTATCTACTGTACTGTAGGTGTGGGGCGCCCTGTGTAACAGATATGTTAAGGTTATGCAGCATATTTACTTATAGGCCTACACTGTATAAAAATTCATTTATACTTTCCAAATCTAAAACACAGTTAATCAACTTTCACCTGAAAACACCACCAGGTCCTGTCGGTAGGAAATATAATAGGCCTACAAGAAAAAACGAACTACATTAGAAGAAGATAATGCCACTTTGTTTATATGTACGTACTGTAAGTTGATGAGGGCCCACTGTAGTCACTGTGATGTAATGTAAATTTTAATAAAATGTAGTTATCAACATTGATAGCATCAACTTGAAGGCTGATTCAACTTTATTGAAGGAGGTGTACTGTATTGCCTGTTGACTGTTTGGAGATTTCATTGATGCTTTTACTGCATTTTTTGCAGATGCCATGTTTATGCATCGGTCTGCCCAGGGATCTTCTCAGTGTTGTAGAGGAACAATGTCTTTGCAGCTGACATTTCTGCTGCAGCAAACTGAATATATTTCGAACTGTGGTTCATGAATACCTATCTATTTTAAGCCTCAATTTGCAATTTTCTCGTTTACCATGTGATTTTCCAAAATAGAATTGTCATGAAGTGGTGTGTACTTTTTGATGTGTTTTGGCACGTAGGTCTATGAAAAATAACAGCAAGGAACGCTTTTTAAGTTTGTTAGTTAATTCTGACTGGGAACCCTGTTTTATGGCCGCGGACATTAACCTTGCGTACACTGTTTTTAAAGATACATTTCTAAAGGCTCTTAACCCTATTAGTACCGGGCTATAAAATGTTGTACAAATACCGGGAGGGGGTCATATTGACCCCCCCTCTAAAATCTACAAATATTTACGAAAACGTCTGATTTTTGTTTGTACGTAGGTATCACTTGTCTGGATCCGACCGAAAAAAAAAATTTTCGAAAAAATGTACTGGGGTGGTTTTATTGCAGCACCAAAATTACAAGTAGTGCACAATTTTCACAAAATTTGAAAGTTACATTTTCGGCTAATTATTTTTCAATACAGGTTTTCTGGGGTGCAAAATACATTGGAAAATATTTAAAAATGATATGATTACTATAAATGGATGTTTAGTCCTCTCTGCGTAGGAAAAAAATGAAAAAAACAAGTAACCAGCACTTTTCAGTTAGAACACAAAATTTGTAATTCACTTATACGATGCTATAAATTCACATTTTCAGGTTTTCGAGGGCGCTGATTCTAATGGAATACATTTCTAATATGCCAGATCATTGCTACTTGTATTTTTCGGCGTAATTTTCAAATTTTGGTGCTAGCACCAAATTTCGTACTCATCACCAAAAAGTACAAGTTTGCGATGTCCAGTGCTGTTTTTATTGAATCCATCGGATTCAGGACCCTCATAAACCCGTATAACGCAAGAAACAAGGTGATACTATCTACTTATCAATTTGCATATTTTCCAAAATTTGGTGCTGGCACAACAATTTTCACCCACCGGCGAAAAATACAAGTTTGAGAACTCTTATGAAATTTTTACTGATTCCATTGAATTCAGAACCATCACAAACCCGTATAACGCAAGAAACAAGGTGACACAATCAATTGATATATTTGATGGTTTTCAAAATTTGGTGCTAGCACCACATTTTGCACCCACATCCGAAAAATACAAGTTTGAGATGTCTAGTTCGATAATTATATTTTCCATTGAATTCAGAACAGCCATAAACCTCTTAAAACGCAAGAAATAAATTGTCACAAGCAATTTTGTATATTGAATGGATTTTCAAAATTTCGTGCTAGCACCAAAATTTACACACAGCACCGAAAAATACAAGTTTGATACGCTTGGTGCAACTCGTATATATTTCATCGAATCCAGAACCCCAAAAAACCCCAATTGCGTAAAAAACAAGTTTCAAACAATCAATTTACAAAATTGACTTATTTCAAAATTTGGTGCTGGCACCAAAATTTGGCACCCATCGAAAAAAACAAGTTTGAAATTTCTAAATCAATTTATATGAATTCCATCCAATTTCTAACACCAAAAAACCGGTGTAAATCAAAAATAGAGATGTTACAATTCATATTTAATGAAATGTAATTTTCAAAAAACGTCTCAAAAAAAGTGCCAAAAGTAGGGTTAAAAAATGGTGCTATAACTCGAAAAGTACCCAATATTTTTGAAAACGGTTTTCACTACCATGAAGACAATAGATTTTTAGGAAAAGTCATAAAATTTCAGATTCCCAACTGCGTTTGTTTCAGAATTATAATAAAAAAACCATGGGAGGGGTCATATTGACCCCCCCCCCCCCCGGGTTTAATAGGGTTAATACTGTAGCACCAATTAAAGAAATTAGTTTTAAACAACGCACTGAGCCCTGGATGACCTCGGGTATTCTTAGTAATATCAGAGAAAGAGATAACTATTTGTATAAATTTAGGAAATACCGTGTTTTAGCTGATTATAATAATTACTGCAAATATAGAAATCTTGTCCAACGGGAAATAAAAAACGCTAAATCTGAATATTTGTACAACAAAATAAGTGAGCATAAAGATAATCCTAAAAGTCTATGGTCTACCCTAAAATCTTTTGGTTATAAAAACCTTAAATCTAAATCGAATATTATTCTGCAAGATAACGGTGAGCTGATTCATGATCATACTCTAGTTAGTAATTTATTTAATAATTATTTTACTAATGTTGCCTCCAATTTAGTTAAGAAGTTACCGTTATCAAGTAATAAATATAGTATAGGGTCCGAAACTCTAAATAATTTTTATTTAGAAAAGTTACAAAATTCAGAAAAGTTATTTTTAAAACCCGTTTCTGAGGATTTCGTTTTTCAAAAGCTACTTAGCCTATCAGCCTCAAATTGTAAATCCTTTGAATCTGATACTTTATTTTTTAACGGTATTAAAAATTGGAACGCTCTGCCTAATGAAATTAAAAACCTAGATAATCAACATTCTTTTAAATCTGCAGTTAAATCTCACCTCCGTGTACAATGTAAAAATAGGTACAATAGTCCTACAGTAAGTTATTAGTTTATTAATTATTTACTATTTATACTGTAATTACGTTTTATATTAAATTGTTCTGTACATTACATCTTTATCGTTGAGTCGGACATTGTCACGCTCTCGGTAAAGTTGTACATGTACATAGTGTAATTACGTTTTATATTGGTTTTAGGTTAGCGTAGTAGTAATATTGTATTTGTAACCAAGTAACATAAAGGACCCCCTTGGAAATAAGCTGCAAAGCTTTAGGGGTAATCCTATATGTTATGTTGGACAATACCTTTATACCGGTACATTGTTTGGTGTATTTGTTATTGTTTTTACATAATGTATAAATAAATCTATCTATCTATCTACTATTAGTAGTACTAACTACACGTGAACTACTGTAATACCTTTATACCGGTACATTGTTTGGTGTATTTGTTATTGTTTTTACATAATGTATAAATAAATCTATCTATCTATCTACTATTAGTAGTACTAACTACACGTGAACTAATACCTTTATACCGGTACATTGTTTGGTGTATTTGTTATTGTTTTTACATAATGTATAAATAAATCTATCTATCTATATGGCCAAATCTTCTTTGCCATCTTACGATCGCGCATGTGATGTAGTAGCACCTAGTACCGGAGGGACATTATCGGTACATAAGCTACAGTACCGGAGGGACATTATCGGTACATAAGCTACAGTACCGGAGGGACATTATCGGTACATAAGCTACAGTACCGGAGGGACATTATCGGTACATAAGCTACAGTACCGGAGGGACATTATCGGTACATAAGCTACAGTACCGGAGGGACATTATCGGTACATAAGCTACAGTACCGGAGGGACATTATCGGTACATAAGCTACAGTACCGGAGGGACATTATCGGTACATAAGCTATAGTACCGGAGGGACATTATCGGTACATAAGCTACAGTACCGGAGGGACATTATCGGTACATAAGCTACAGTACCGGAGGGACATTATCGGTACATAAGCTACAGTACCGGAGGGACATTATCGGTACATAAGCTACAGTACCGGAGGGACATTATCGGTACATAAGCTACAGTTCCGGAGGGACATTATCGGTACATAAGCTACAGTACCGGAGGGACATTATCGGTACATAAGCTACAGTACCGGAGGGACATTATCGGTACATAAGCTACAGTACCGGAGGGACATTATCGGTACATAAGCTACAGTACCGGAGGGACATTATCGGTACATAAGCTACAGTACCGGAGGGACATTATCGGTACATAAGCTACAGTACCGGAGGGACATTATCGGTACATAAGCTACAGTACCGGAGGGACATTATCGGTACATAAGCTATAGTACCGGAGGGACATTATCGGTACATAAGCTACAGTACCGGAGGGACATTATCGGTACATAAGCTACAGTACCGGAGGGACATTATCGGTACATAAGCTACAGTACCGGAGGGACATTATCGGTACATAAGCTACAGTACCGGAGGGACATTATCGGTACATAAGCTACAGTACCGGAGGGACATTATCGGTACATAAGCTACAGTACCGGAGGGACATTATCGGTACATAAGCTACAGTACCGGAGGGACATTATCGGTACATAAGCTACAGTACCGGAGGGACATTATCGGTACATAAGCTATAGTACCGGAGGGACATTATCGGTACATAAGCTACAGTACCGGAGGGACATTATCGGTACATAAGCTATAGTACCGGAGGGACATTATCGGTACATAAGCTACAGTACTGGAGGGACATTATCGGTACATAAGCTACAGTACTGGAGGGACATTATCGGTACATAAGCTACAGTACTGGAGGGACATTATCGGTACATAAGCTATAGTACCGGAGGGACATTATTGGTACATAAGCTACAGTACCGGAGGGACATTATCGGTACATAAGCTACAGTACTGGAGGGACATTATCGGTACATAAGCTACAGTACCGGAGGGACATTATCGGTACATAAGCTATAGTACCGGAGGGACATTATTGGTACATAAGCTACAGTACCGGAGGGACATTATCGGTACATAAGCTATAGTACCAGAGGGACATTATCGGTACATAAGCTACAGTACCGGAGGGACATTATCGGTACATAAGCTACAGTACCGGAGGGACATTATCGGTACATAAGCTACAGTACCGGAGGGACATTATCGGTACATAAGCTACAGTACCGGAGGGACATTATCGGTACATAAGCTACAGTACCGGAGGGACATTATCAGTACATAAGCTATAGTACCGGAGGGACATTATCGGTACATAAGCTACAGTACTGGAGGGACATTATCGGTACATAAGCTACAGTACCGGAGGGACATTATCGGTACATAAGCTACAGTACCGGAGGGACATTATCGGTACATAAGCTACAGTACCGGAGGGACATTATCGGTACATAAGCTATAGTACCGGAGGGACATTATCGGTACATAAGCTACAGTACCGGAGGGACATTATTGGTACATAAGCTACAGTACCGGAGGGACATTATTGGTACATAAGCTACAGTACCGGAGGGACATTATTGGTACATAAGCTACAGTACCGGAGGGACATTATCAGTACATAAGCTATAGTACCGGAGGGACATTATCGGTACATAAGCTACAGTACCGGAGGGACATTATCGGTACATAAGCTACAGTACCGGAGGGACATTATCAGTACATAAGCTATAGTACCGGAGGGACATTATCGGTACATAAGCTACAGTACTGGAGGGACATTATCGGTACATAAGCTACAGTACCGGAGGGACATTATCGGTACATAAGCTACAGTACCGGAGGGACATTATCGGTACATAAGCTACAGTACCGGAGGGACATTATCGGTACATAAGCTATAGTACCGGAGGGACATTATCGGTACATAAGCTATAGTACCGGAGGGACATTATCGGTACATAAGCTACAGTACCGGAGGGACATTATTGGTACATAAGCTACAGTACCGGAGGGACATTATTGGTACATAAGCTATAGTACCGGAGGGACATTATCGGTACATAAGCTACAGTACCGGAGGGACATTATCGGTACATAAGCTACAGTACCGGAGGGACATTATCGGTACATAAGCTACAGTACCGGAGGGACATTATCGGTACATAAGCTACAGTACCGGAGGGACATTATCGGTACATAAGCTATAGTACTGGAGGGACATTATCGGTACATAAGCTACAGTACCGGAGGGACATTATCGGTACATAAGCTACAGTACCGGAGGGACATTATCGGTACATAAGCTATAGTACCGGAGGGACATTATCGGTACATAAGCTACAGTACCGGAGGGACATTATCGGTACATAAGCTACAGTACCGGAGGGACATTATCGGTACATAAGCTACAGTACCGGAGGGACATTATTGGACATAAGCTACAGTACCGGAGGGACATTATCGGTACATAAGCTACAGTACTGGAGGGAAATTATCGGTACATAAGCTATAGTACCGGAGGGACATTATCGGTACATAAGCTACAGTACCAGAGGGACATTATCGGTACATAAGCTACAGTACCGGAGGGACATTATCGGTACATAAGCTACAGTACCGGAGGGACATTATCGGTACATAAGCTACAGTACCGGAGGGACATTATCGGTACATAAGCTACAGTACCGGAGGGACATTATCGGTACATAAGCTACAGTACCGGAGGGACATTATTGGTACATAAGCTACAGTACCGGAGGGACATTATTGGTACATAAGCTACAGTACCGGAGGGACATTATCGGTACATAAGCTACAGTACCGGAGGGACATTATCGGTACATAAGCTACAGTACCGGAGGGACATTATCGGTACATAAGCTACAGTACCGGAGGGACATTATCGGTACATAAGCTATAGTACCGGAGGGACATTATCGGTACATAAGCTACAGTACCGGAGGGACATTATCGGTACATAAGCTACAGTACCGGAGGGACATTATCGGTACATAAGCTACAGTACCGGAGGGACATTATCGGTACATAAGCTACAGTACCGGAGGGACATTATTGGTACATAAGCTACAGTACCGGAGGGACATTATCGGTACATAAGCAATAGTACCGGAGGGACATTATCGGTACATAAGCTACAGTACCGGAGGGACATTATCGGTACATAAGCTACAGTACCGGAGGGACATTATCGGTACATAAGCTACAGTACCGGAGGGACATTATTGGTACATAAGCTACAGTACCGGAGGGACATTATCGGTACATAAGCTATAGTACCGGAGGGACATTATCGGTACATAAGCTACAGTACCGGAGGGACATTATCGGTACATAAGCTACAGTACCGGAGGGACATTATCGGTACATAAGCTACAGTACCGGAGGGACATTATCGGTACATAAGCTACAGTACCGGAGGGACATTATCGGTACATAAGCTACAGTACCGGAGGGACATTATCGGTACATAAGCTACAGTACTGGAAGGACATTATCGGTACATAAGCTACAGTACCGGAGGGACATTATTGGTACATAAGCTATAGTACCGGAGGGACATTATCGGTACATAAGCTACAGTACCGGAGGGACATTATCGGTACATAAGCTACAGTACCGGAGGGACATTATCGGTACATAAGCTACAGTACCGGAGGGACATTATCGGTACATAAGCTACAGTACCGGAGGGACATTATCGGTACATAAGCTATAGTACCGGAGGGACATTATCGGTACATAAGCTACAGTACCGGAGGGACATTATCGGTACATAAGCTACAGTACCGGAGGGACATTATCGGTACATAAGCTACAGTACCGGAGGGACATTATCGGTACATAAGCTACAGTACCGGAGGGACATTATCGGTACATAAGCTACAGTACCGGAGGGACATTATCGGTACATAAGCTACAGTACTGGAGGGACATTATCGGTACATAAGCTACAGTACCGGAGGGACATTATCGGTACATAAGCTACAGTACCTGAGGGACATTATCGGTACATAAGCTACAGTACCGGAGGGACATTATCGGTACATAAGCTATAGTACCGGAGGGACATTATCGGTACATAAGCTACAGTACCGGAGGGACATTATCGGTACATAAGCTACAGTACCGGAGGGACATTATCGGTACATAAGCTACAGTACCGGAGGGACATTATTGGTACATAAGCTACAGTACCGGAGGGACATTATCGGTACATAAGCTACAGTACCGGAGGGACATTATCGGTACATAAGCTACAGTACCGGAGGGACATTATCGGTACATAAGCTACAGTACTGGAGGGACATTATCGGTACATAAGCTACAGTACCGGAGGGACATTATTGGTACATAAGCTACAGTACCGGAGGGACATTATCGGTACATAAGCTACAGTACCGGAGGGACATTATCGGTACATAAGCTACAGTACCGGAGGGACATTATCGGTACATAAGCTACAGTACCGGAGGGACATTATCGGTACATAAGCTACAGTACCGGAGGGACATTATCAGTACATAAGCTACAGTACCGGAGGGACATTATCGGTACATAAGCTACAGTACCGGAGGGACATTATCGGTACATAAGCTACAGTACCGGAGGGATATTATCGGTACATAAGCTACAGTACCGGAGTGACATTATCGGTACATAAGCTACAGTACTGGAGGGACATTATCGGTACATAAGCTACAGTACCGGAGGGACATTATCGGTACATAAGCTACAGTACCTTGTACAGTACAATCCTGTAAAAGCATTTGGAATTAACACCAGAGCCATATTCCTCCATTTCCAAAGCAAGAGGCAGCTTGAGGAATAATCAAGCTGACAGCCACCTGACATATCCTGTCACCTTTTCAGAGTACATCACCACTGTTCCTGCGCGCGAGCTGGGGGGAGATCTTCTCTGTGCTGGGGGTAAGAGCGCGTAAGAAAAGGGGGGAGAGGGGAAAAAAAGGGGATCTATAAATAGCATCCAATGGGACGCCTCTATTTTACGACCCTTCTATACTGTAAACATACAGCTGTCTACCTTATTGAGAAGTGGTAATACTACTTAATAGTTGCTAAACTTACCCCCACCCCCACCTCCACCCACCTATCATTACACACCTACTGTACTTAACAATACATACACCCATTCCAACATACCCACTTACACGTACCCTCCCACCCATCTAAGCACGTCGACTTAACTGCACCCATCCACCCACCTAAGCACACCTACTTAACCGCACCCACCTAAGCACGTATACCCACACCCACCCACCTACCTAAGCACATCTACTTAACTGCACCCACCCACCCTCCTAAGCACGTCTACTTAACCGCACCCACCCACCAACCAAAAAACGTATAGTTAACCACACCCAGCCACCCTCCCACCTAATCACATCGACTTAACCACACCCTCCCACCCACCTAAGCACACCTATTTAACCGCACCCACCCACCCACCTAAGCATAACTACTTAACCGCACCCACCCACCCTCCTAAGCACGTCTACCTAACCGCACCCATCCACCTACATAAGCACGACTACTTAACCACACCCACCCACACACCTAAGCACGTCTACTTACCCGCACCCACCCACCCACCTAAACACGTCTACTTAAAAGCACCCACCCACCCACCTAAGCACGTGTACTTAACCGCACCCACCCACCCACCTAAGCACGTATACTTACCCACACCCACCCACCCACCTAAGCACACCTACTTAACCGCACCCACCCACCCTCCAAAGGAGGTCTACTTAACCGCACCCACCCACCCACCTAAGCACACCTACTTAACCGCACCCACTCACCTACATAAGAACGTCTACTTAACCGCACCCACCGACCCACCTAAGCACACCTACTTAACCGCACCCACCCACCTATATAAGCACGTCTACTTAACCGCACCCACCCACCCTCCTAAGCACGTCTACGTAACCGCACCCACCCACCCACCTAAGCACGTGTACTTAACCGCAAACACCCACGCACCCACCTAAGCACATCGACTTAACCGCACCCACCCACCCACCTAAGCACACCTAATTAACCGCACCCACCCACCCTCCTAAGCACGTCTACTTAACCGCACCCACCCACCAACCTAAGCACGTCTACTTAACCGCACGTGTACTTAACCGCAAACACCCACCCACGCACCTAAGCACATCGACTTAACCGCACCCTACCACCCAACCGACCTAAGCACACCTACTTAACCGCACCCACCCACCCTCCTAAGCACGTCTACTTAACCGCACCCACCCACCAACCTAAGCACGTCTACTTAACCGCACCCACACACCAAACTAAGCAAGCACGTCTACTTAACCGCACCCAACCTCCCCTACCCCTACACACTAATTACCCGCACTCACCTACCCCTACCCACTCTCCCTCCCTCCCACACCCTATTTACCCGCACCGACCGCCCGAACCTAACAAACACACCCACCCCTACTTTTTCTACGTTATTGTTAGCTTATCCAATTCCGCTAACCAAACCCCATAGAGTGAGCCGTTGAGCAATATTGGGAGCACGAGGTTGATTACCAATCAACCTCGTGTCACCCCAGTAAACGGGGACAATAGGCCCCAAAGGAGACACACACAATAAGGGTCAGGGGCCAAACCCCTAACAGAGAGAGAACAACAGGGGCAACGGGAAACACACCAGGGAAGGTGAAAGGGCGAGAAGTGGGATATTAGTCAATGGGGGGACAGCATCGACTAGGTACAGTAATATGGCCAACTGTGCAGTACATATATTACCTGTTGGTGCTTCCCTATTCAGTCAGTTTACTCAGTCAGATCAGTAGGGTGGAACGGTGACTTCTATCACCGTCCGCTACCGCCATCATACTTATCTACCGGTAACCGTGTCATACTATACTATATATATCAACTATATTATACCTTATACATATAACCGAACACCAGAACTCTTTTACCTTTCACACACGGCGGGGACGCGTAGATAGAAAACCCAACGGATAAACCGGGATCCGTAGATCCCGTCACAGTGATAGAATTAGATCCACCCAGCTGCCCTGACAGTGATAGAATCCTAGCAGCTGCCCTAACAGTCTGACAGTGATAGAACTAGATCCAACCAACTGACAGACTGTGGCTGCCAGCCACCAAAGACAAAGATGAGCCGAATAGGAGAGACGACGCCGCCGTGGACCCCGGACGACAACCTAACGATCCGCGAGGCCGCGGCGAGACGGCATCGACCCACGACGCCGGATCCGTCGACTACAGACAATCCGGCAATCCAAACGGAGGGGGGCCGTCTACAACGAGAAGGAAGAGACGAGTCGGGAGTCGAAAGGGAGAAAGACGAGTCGACGCGGAGCAAGGGTCGACGTACCGATGTCGCCGGCCAGCCACAGGCCGAGGACGACGAACGGTCCACCGGAACGGCGACGGTGGGGCCGTCGGTACGACGACGGACCCGGAGAGACGGAAGAGAGGTCGGCGACGAGGACATCGGGGTTTCTGATCGACTTCGACGAGCCTACCTCGCGACCAGGGAGCGACTGAGAGAGGCCAAAGGAGGGGCGAAGATAGACGAGGTGAGACTGAGGAGACGACTAGGTAAGTCGAACAGATACTTTGATTACCTAGTGCGTTCTGGGCAGGGAGAACTAGCCGAGGAGAGGGCGAGGGGAGTTGTCAACGAACTGATTGAACTATGGGAGTGCAGGGGTATGCAGCCTAGTGTAGTGTACATAGGGCCATACTTAGTCGATGCCTGGGGAGTAAAATTAGTGGGTTGGAGGAGACTGCAGGAGGGCGAATCCGAGGTTAACTCCGAGGATTCGGTCTCGTCGGTCGGAAGAAGTTCCGGGAAGTGGGGGAAAGTTGGTAGGACGGAGGGGCGACGGGAGTCCGTCGCAACCAATAAGTCTGCTACATCCTCCGCAAAAGAAAGAAGGGTGCGAGAGAGTGAACGCATGGCGTATAAATTAGAAATGGCGGCGGCAGAGCGGAAACAGTTAGAGGGGCAATTGAGGGAAGAAACCGCATTATTAGAGTTGGTAAGGGAGGATAGAGCGAGAGCCGAGAGGGCCGCGAGAAGCCTTAGGGAGGTGAGAATAGAGAGCGAGCTGGCGAGTCGATCTGAGATGCTTGCGAGAGAGACGGCCGAGCGAGATTTGCGAGCGTGCAGAGAGAGAGAGATAAAGCAAGAGCGTAAGCGGAATGTTGTACATATCCGGCTGGCGGTGCTTGGGCTACATCGGGCCAAACTAAAGCAGCGCCGACTAGAACTGGCGCGGTTGGAGATATCAGAGAGTGAGCCCCCACTCACAGGCACCGGGCGGGAGAACCAGAACTGGTGTAGCCGTACGGGCGGGGGGGGGGGGGGGGGGGTAGCAGTAGTACATTAGAAGTAGTTAATATTAATAGTACCGTAGTAAATAACCCTAATCCCTTTATTACAGGAAATATTTTACCCAGTAATTTAAATTTAAATTCAAATAATAATATTAATTCAAATATTCAGAATAATTCAAATAATTCTAATTTAAATAATTTAAATCCCGTTTCAAATTCTAATAATTTAATTAATTTAACAAATAATATTGGGAATGGTGCTATTAATATGAGCGTGTCGGACGTACATAACCCGGCAGACGGGGGCCTGGTAGGCCACGCAGTTAGTAGGCAGGAGGTGGCGGGGTTGAGCCAACCCGACGGCGGCCTGGTAGGCCACGTAGTTGGTAGGCAGGAGGTAGCGGGGTTGAGCCAACCCGAAGTGGGCCTGGTGGGCCACGCAGTAGTCGAGAGAGAGGCGGGGGTGAATAGACCCAGCCGTAGTGAAGACAGTGCGTCGACTAGAGAGGGGTGTAGAGACGAAGTAAGAGATAGTGAAGTTAGATGTGGCGAGTGGGGGGGGGGGGGGGGGGGGCTACCGGCGCCCCACCACATAAGATTAGTGGTGAGAGAGGGGGGCAGAGAATGCCCCACAAGAGGGACGCAGAAGTGTAGTAAGAGATAGTGAAGTTAGAAGTGGCGGGTGGGGGGGGGGGGGCTACGGACACCCCACCGCGAGAAGTTAGTAGAGAGAGAGGGGGGGCAGAGAGTGTCCCACAGCCGTCAGCGGATAATGCGCGGGCCGAATCAGGTAAACCGCAACACCCGGCGACGGAGAGTAATGGGGGGGTTGCGAGTACCCCCAGCGGCGTGCGATCGAGCAGAGAGAGGCAGGTTGACGTCGCGAGAGGGCAGACGAAGCGTCGAGCCCGATCAGAAGAAAGAAGAAGAACAATGGAGTTTAACCGGGAGGTCGACGAGAGATCTCACGAGCGGGAATACTGCACTGTGAAGAGAAGAAGAGAAGATAGTAGGAGAAGTGTCGCCACGAACGATAGCAGTGCGAGGACGGATAACGGACCGTCGATAGTAGAGATGGAGTTAGGGAGTCAGTGGGGTCGAACTTCGGGAGATTGCCGTCGCCCCGGAGAAACGCACCGCACGCCAAGAGAGGGGTACGGGACGTACCGATATAAAGTTGGGAACAGGAGTGGGGATCGAAGAGAAGCTTCCCGATGGGATATAGCTGCCGATCGAGAGTGCGGTAGTCGCCGGGAGATTTGAGATTCGCGAAGATTAAACTTCGGCTCGAAATGGCACATGCAGACTGCAGGACATACTGTAGGCCTTACTGCACATACTATTATAGGCCGTGCTGGGAGAGGTAGAGTAGGCGATGTGGTAGCGCGAACGACGGGATTAAACCCGGAAGTCGCGGAGTACATACCGGTAGGTAGGATCGGCTGGTATCACCAGCCGATCGCCTCAATGGTTGGAAAGCCCACTTTGAAAAGCTCCTCAATAATGACAGGGTATTGCCTGATAACTTTATAGAAGTAAAAGTGTCTGAGTCTGTACTCCCAGATATTCCCATTGGCGATATCTCCTTTGCAGAAGTGAAGGCTGCTGCAAAGAGCATTAAGACCAATCGTGCCAGTGGAGTAGATGGTGTTCCCCCTGAGGTCTTTAAAATACCTGAGTGTTTAAAGCTCATCTATCCCATCATAGTAGACATGTACCGTACAACAAGAATCCCACAAGAAATGAAAACAAATAAGTTGGTGCCAGTTCCCAAGAAGGGCAACCTAACACTCTATGGTTCTTTTCGGGGAATCTCATTGATCTCGATTGCTGCAAAACTATACAATAGAATTCTATTAAATCGCATCAGGGATCCCATTGAGAGACTGCTACGTGGAAATCAGAATGGGTTCCGTAAAGGTCGTGGGACCATGGAGCCCATTTTGGCACTTAGAAGGATAATTGAAGAGTTATCAAAAAAGAAAGACAGGCATCTGGCTGTTATCTTTGTTGACTTCTTCAAGGCCTTTGATTCAGTCTCTCGCTCACGTATGTTCAGCATACTTTCATTATATGGGATTCCTGATGAAATTATTGCAGCAATCAGATCAGTATATGATGGTTCGACAACATTTGTGTCTACTGTTGACGGTGACACAGAACCATTTGAAGTGTTATGGGGCGTCCTCCAAGGAGACACACTTGCACCATTCTTGTTCATTATTGTGGTTGACTATGTTCTACGCATGTCCTTAGATCATCATAATGATGATGGGGTGATGATAACTCCACCTACTGGCTCCAGAAGTCGAGGAAATCCTGCCAAGTACCTAACTGATCTAGACTTTGCTGATGACTTAGGAGTACTCTCAGAATCATTAGAGGGAGCCCAGCGGCTCCTCAGCTCATTAGAACATGCTGCTTCTAGTGTTGGTCTTTTTATTAACTCCAGAAAGACCAAAATTCTGACAGTTAACTTTGAAAGTCCTCAGCAAGTCTCTGATCGGATGAGCATAAGCTCAAAGGATGGTATGCTTGAGCATGTGGACGACTTCTGTTACCTGGGATCATGGATCCGGAAGTCAGGTGAGGACCTTCGAATACGTAAGGGAAAGGCATGGGCAGCCTTGAATAGGCTTTCCAGGATTTGGAAGTCACCTAGAATTAATCGGAAACTTAAGGTCCGATTATTTAGAGCAGCAGTAGTTCCAGTACTCCTCTACGGGAGTCCATGCTGGGCTCTAACTGCTGAGGACACCAAATCTCTGGATGGCACATTCACAAGAATGCTACGCCGGGTACATTGTGTCAAGTACAATGCACACATCTCCAACCAGACACTATATAACATTGGAGGTGTCTCATTGGTTCCCCCAAGCTTGACACTAGAACAAAATCGCCTCCGCTTTGCAGGACATTGCTTTCGCCGTGAGGACCAGCCAGTGCATAATCTTGTACTTTGGCAGCCTCATGGAGTGAATAAGCATGGTGGACAGCCCATGACTTTCTTGAGACGCATCTTAAAGGACACTGGCCTTAAAGATGCGGATGATCTAGCAAATGTCATGGGTGATAGGGAGTTGTGGCGGTGCAATTTTGTTGACAAGCCGGCACAGCATTCTTAAAAATGCAGCTGCAATGCAGCATGCCGATCCTAGTAGTAGTAGTAGGCGAGAGGTAGGTAGGCCTATATCGGTACAGCAGCATGACTATAATACACAGGGGCATAACATGTATCCAGGGGAGGGGAGAGTATACCTCAGAGAGGGCACAAAAAGAGTTAGTAGAGTTAGAAGGTGCCGGGCACAAGAGGTGCCGGGCACAAAAAGAGTTAGTAGAGTTAGAAGGTGCCGGGCACAAGAGGTGCCGGGCACAAAAAGAGTTAGTAAGAGTTAGTAGAGAGTTAGTAGAGTTAGTAAGAGTTAGTAGTAGTTCACATGATTAACGTACCCACTCTGCCGGCATTCAGAGCTTCACGTGTAGGCGAGTAGACGTAAAGGGAGTAGATGCAAAGGAGGTAAGTTAGAGATAGAGTAGAGTAGTAGAGAGGGTACATAGGGTACCAGTGAGTAGAAGAGTAGAGACGGGCACGTAGGGTGCCAGGTAGTAAAGTTGGAGAGTTAGAGGTAGTAGAGTAGAGCAGAGAGGGCACATAGGGTGCCAGGTAGTAGAGTTAGAGAGTTGGTAGACTCAAAGGAGTCAAGTAGAGTTAGTAGAAGTAGAGAGCTAGTAGGAGTTAGTTAGACTTAGTAGTTCTAGTTAGAGTTAGTAAGCAGTAGGTAGATGGTATGATAGCACAGGGGTAGCATTAGAGATTAGGGCCTTAGGGAGGGCAAGAGAGATAGCGAGAGGTGGTATGGAGATAGTGTGGAGAGAGTGTGGGCGCAATTCAAGCGTGGGGGGGAGGAGAGGAAGAGTAGAGTCAGGGCGAAAGTGTTGGGGAAACAAAAGTTGTGTGAGAGAAGCGCACGATAGGCCCGACACGAAACACCAGAGGGTAGCAATATCATACCCATAGGGAGCGGCCCGGAAAGCCGGCTCCGAAAGAAAATAACCCACCCCACACCCGATACTAGATCGGGATCCAGCGGAATTGTAGCGCACTTTTTGGTGGATGCTATCTTCTCACCGGGAAGATAGCATGGGGGGGAGTGTTAGCTTATCCAATTCCGCTAACCAAACCCCATAGAGTGAGCCGTTGAGCAATATTGGGAGCACGAGGTTGATTACCAATCAACCTCGTGTCACCCCAGTAAACGGGGACAATAGGCCCCAAAGGAGACACACACAATAAGGGTCAGGGGCCAAACCCCTAACAGAGAGAGAACAACAGGGGCAACGGGAAACACACCAGGGAAGGTGAAAGGGCGAGAAGTGGGATATTAGCCAATGGGGGGACAGCATCGACTAGGTACAGTAATATGGCCAACTGTGCAGTACATATATTACCTGTTGGTGCTTCCCTATTCAGTCAGTTTACTCAGTCAGATCAGTAGGGTGGAACGGTGACTTCTATCACCGTCCGCTACCGCCATCATACTTATCTACCGGTAACCGTGTCATACTATACTATATATATCAACTATATTATACCTTATACATATAACCGAACACCAGAACTCTTTTACCTTTCACACACGGCGGGGACGCGTAGATAGAAAACCCAACGGATAAACCGGGATCCGTAGATCCCGTCACAGTTATTCAGACTCCACGGCAAACATTCTCGGAGCAATCATGCCGGACCAGAAATTTGCAAAAACGGAAAACAGGGACAGTTTTCGCCAAAACCTTTTTTACAAGAATTTAATTATAATATCGTAAACATCACTGCACAAAAACCTAATTTGTTTCAAATTTATTTCACTGGCATACATAGCATTGCAGGTAGGACACCATTACGTGGCTCCTAATATGTTTCAATTATGTTGCAATTTTGTTTCAACTAACAGAGAGATACTCTAGTGGCAGTACGCGCGCGTTACCCAATTAAAATGAAAATTTTTCATGAAAAGTATAAAATTTAAAAATATAAAGTTTTTATATAAATTTTTTTGACTATAGAATTCAATGACATAAAATTATGTTTTGTTATCGCGATTTGGACCACGCTTACAATTTTTTCAATATTAATCCTAATTTGCAACTCACCAAAGATGGTAGGGGTGTGATCGGTTGGGGCAGGGGTGTGCCATCAGCGATGGTACCAGAGAGAGTGGACCTGTAGTTATTGTGGGAGCTGAGTATAGCTTGTTTTTCGGATTTTTTGATAGCCGATTTTGCCAAGTGAGGGCACAGAAGCACAACTGTGATGATCCCCAGAAGTTTCATCGCAATGGTCCTAAAGTATTAAGGAAAGTAAAATGGAATATGTTGACTGCTAATTATTAAAATAGTAATGGAATGTATTAGTCAACTTTTGAAAAGGGTTGAAAAGGCATCTATACTGTCGATTATACTTTATATGGGAGACATCATGCACAGATGGCGAGGTCGGGTCCAAAGTAAACCATTATGCCAGTGAAGCAGTTGGCTACAGTATACCCTACTTAAAGGAACCTACCCCAAATCTATCTTTTTTTATTTATAAAGTTTTTTTACTTTTTAATTGCACCCCCCCCCCCCCCCCCCCCCCAGGGGGGGGGGGGAGCTTCATTTTAAAAAGGTTTTAGATCATGGCTGAAAAAATAAAATTTTTCTGGTATAAGGATTTTCGAGATGACGATAAAACTTGTTAAATATATTTTCTAGCATTGTAACCATTATTTTTGGTGCTAATTTGGTCCCCCAGGACGAAAACTACAAGTAAAAGAGGTCAAACTGATAATTTTTGTGTTTGGTTTGATAATTCTGAACGTATACGGGTATTCGAGGTCGCTGATCACGATGAAACTAGTTATAAATCTCTCGTGGTAACGCTACTATCCTTTTTGGTGCTTGTCTCTTGGGACGAAAAAAACTCGAAGCATATAAAATTTCAAACGGCAAAAATCGAATTTGGTTGGATAATACGATATTTAAGAGTGTCATATTCGTGATGAGCCTTTGAGACGAAACTTTTGAAAATTTTAGAACGAAAAATAGTGGAGATTGGTCCCATAAAGAGATCACAGTACGAAAACTAACATAACCGTATGATTGTCATTTGCTCTGTTGGACAGCACATTAAGTTTTAGGAAAAGTCACGAAATGTCCGTTTTCACAACAAAGCTGGCTCAAAGATCCCGATGAATTACAAAGAAAGTCTGTGTGGTATGTAAAGTATGGAATGGATTTAAAACTATGAAAATGTTTGCACAAAATTATTGTTTTTGAAAAATTTATGGGGTTTTATTATGTTCAGGCTATATTTTGGGAATCAAATATTTGTGATACGCAAAGGGTATCAGTTAAAAAATTGGTTCTTAAACATCCAAAGGGCCATATTTCACAAAACCAATACTCACGATTGTATATAAATCGGCTGAACATTTTGGGAACTACAAAGATTGGAATATAGGGTATGGGGATTCCAGCTGTACAATTAATTTACTCTTATAGTAGAAAAAAAGTAAATTCCAGTATAGCCATCTTACTAGCACATCTTACTGTTAATGTAAGTTCCCAGCAATATTCCTACTGTAACTCCGGTTGATATGCCCACATACTATACCTGTTGCAGTCTTCTTTTGTATATATTTATACTACAGTAGAAATAGTTTATAATAAATCGGTTAGTACAAATATACGTATATAGATCTCACATCCTCCACTTGCACTATTAATATAGCCCTAACCGTCGATGGGGATCAATGAAAGTAATAAATGTCTTTGTATTATATTTTTAATTGAAATTTTTTTTAGAATAACTAAGTCTACAAATTATGTATTATGTAAAAATTGGTTGGTTTTTTTTCTAAAGATCCCTTTATTATAATTTTTATTTTACAATATGATCAATTATTTAACATTTTGAAAGGAGATTGTTATTCCTAAATTGTCAAGTTTTACATAAACATGGTAATTATGTTTTAACGTATTACAAAGTGCATAACATATTGCGCATGATGCTAAGTTATTGAATAATTAGAAAAAGTAGCGAATACTACATACAGTCCCTATCTCATTCTGATCATTTCTCAAACCGTATAATAATGATAGTCAACGGAGAATTTAGTAGGTAAGACTGAGTTAAGAAATCAGAAAGATGCAGCCAGCTCAATCTAACTCAAACTTGAGTCTGGCGCCATGGTTTGAGTTAGGTTGACCTGCAACTGTATACTCAGCATTACTGTTCCTGTACGGGATTTATAATTACTCTGGTTGAGTGAGGCACCACATGCGGAAGGGGCCTCTGTCGGCTGCTTGGGCTCTTGAGTTAATGGGTTGAATTACATAAGCTGGCTTGCGCTGTGTCTCAGAAAAGACATGTCAATCACGCAGTTCCTTTGTGGGCTTTACTAAATGTAAAGATGATAGAAAAAATAAAGTATTGAATCTATTGTACTATTGTATCTTTATCTAATATAATATAACCAGCTAAAGACCCTCAATACTTTATTTTTTCTATCATCTTTACACTATGCTGCCGCTGGTGAATGCCTACCACTTCATCCGTTCGTTTACTAAATGTATGTTGTTAACTAAACCACATGGCCCGGTCTGTTTATAGAGAAAGTTTTATACATCTATAATTACAAGGGCTTCCTCTGGCTCCTTTGCTCGGTATACCCACATCCGGATGTATTGCGAATAATTGTGTTGACGATGTAATAGAGAATTAAACATTAGTAAAACATTAAAGTTAAACATTAGAAACATTAGCGAAATATACGCGACATTAAAGTAAAGTTATAAAATTGGTTGGTTATATTATACGGATATATTTTAAAGTAAAATAACGTTAATATGTTATGAGTCAAACTGTACATACTTAATAAATATAATAAAAAATTAATAAATCTTCAGTTTAATAATTTAGCATATAATCTTTTTATTCTGAAATTTAAAAATAAATTGAGTCACCGATTCTGCAAGTTAATTCTCGCTGTCTACCAGGGTTAATTAAATTACACACAAACAAATCAAGTTAACCCTATTAAACCCGGAGGGGGGGGGGGGGGGGGGGTCAATATGACCCCCCGGTGGTTTTTTTGTTATAATTCTTAAACAAACGCAGTTGGGAATCTGAAATTGTATGACTTTTCCTAAACATCTATTGTCTTCCTAGTAGTTTCAAAAATAAAGGGTAGTTTTCGAGTTATAGCACCATTAGTTTACCCTACTTTTGGCAATTTTTTGAGACGTTTTTTGAAAATTACATTTCATTAAATATGATTTGTATCATCTCTATTTTTGATTTATACCGGTTTTATGATGTTAGCAATTGGATGGAATTCATAGAAATTAATTTAGAAATTTCAAACTTGGTTTTTTCGGCGGGTGCCAAATTTTGGTGCCAGAACCAAATTTTGAAATATGGCAATTTTGTCAATTGATTATTTGAAACTTGTATTTCACGCAATTGGGTTTTTTTTGGGGTTCTGGTTTCGATGGAATATATATAAGTGGAACCAAGCCTATCAAACTTGTATTTTTCGGTGCTGTGTGCAAATTTTGGTGCTAGCACGAATTTTTGAAAAATCCATTCAATAGATAAAATTGCTTGTGACAATTTATTTCATGCGTTTTGGAGGTTTATGGTTGTTCTGAATTCAATGGAATATATAATTATCGAACTAGACATCTCAAACTTGTATTTTTCGGAAGTGGGTGCAAAATGTGGTGCTAGCACCAAATTTTGAAAACCATCAAATATATCAATTGATTGTGTCACATTGTTTCTTGCGTTATACGGGTTTGTGAAGGTTCTGAATTCAATGGAATCAGTAAAAATTACATAAGAATTTTCAAACTTGTATTTTTCGCCGGTGGGTGAAAATTGTTGTGCCAGCACCAAATTTTAGAAAATAAGCAATTTTATCAGTAGATAGTATCATCTTGTTTCGTGCGTTATATGGGTTTATGAGGGTCCTGAATCCGATGGAATCAATAAAAACAGCACTGGACATCGCAAACTTGTTCTTTGGTGATGGGTACGAAATTTGGTGCTAGCACCAAAATTTGCCAAATTACGCCGAAAAATACAAGTAGCAATGATCTGGCATATTATAAATGTATTCCATTAGAATCAGCGCCCTAGAAAATCTGAAAATGTGAATTTATAGCATCGTATTCGTATAAGTGAATTTAAAATTTTGTGTTCTAACTGAAAAGTGCTGGTTACTTGTTTTTTTAGTTTTTTTCCTACGCAGAGAGGACTAAACAGCCATTTATAGTAATCATATCATTTTTAAATATTAACAATTTATTAACAATTAACAATTACCCGAAAAAATGTAACTTTCAAATTTTGTGAAAATTGTGCACTACTTGTAACTAGCTAAAATGTTTGTTATGGGGGTTTTCAGGGGTGCTGATTTCATTTCCGATGTCAGTTTTCATATGTGACATCATCCACATTGTCTGTTGGGCTGTTCAGCTGTCGATTATATTTTGGCGGACAGACAGACAGCAATTCAGACAGCCATGGCACAGTTAAATGAAAAACTGACTGCAGTGAAATCAGTGAAATCATCGACCCAGAATACCTCTGTAACAAAATTTTCAGCTAACTTGTATGCATTCCAACATTACAAGGGGCAGACTTTATTTAAATTACCCTTACCGTAACCATTTATATGCATTTTCTGAAGAATGCTAATTTTAAATGCAAAGGCTTTTGAAAAACTGAACGAAGTCGTGTGAAATTTGGCATGAATGGCAACTGCGTGGTGCTTAACTACAGTATTGCCAATTTTTTAATATTCTTTGTTGCCGTAGAAATATTTAACTAAATGTGTCGATTTTTTGTCAAAAATGCAAAAATCTGTCAAAAAAAACCTGTCGCAAAACATAGGGTCGATTTAGCATGTCATCCTGCACAAATGATAAATTTTGGGAAACCATCAATTATTAATTT
>JAUCBJ010003125.1:0-34758 GCA_032718475.1 Nemertoderma westbladi
GTTACAAGCAAAGTAATCCAATGCTTAACCGTGCCAGCCTGTTTCGTTAGGCAGCTAAGTGAGTGCTATTAAGTAAATTGATCTTTCAATTATAGTGGAAGTGTAAAGAAGGTTACTTACTAATATCACTGCTATATTATGGATAGCCAGTAATCGTCAAGCAACATGACCTTCCAATAAACTCTGACACGCTAACATTACTGTGTTATGGATAGTCAGTATTCTTCAAATATTTCGTCATGCGTGCGCCCATGTGAAGAATACCAGGATTACCAGGGGCGCTTATTTCTGTCTTACTGTATAACCTGTACAAATACTAATTCGTTTATTGTTTTGGTTAGCTTGTTTAGGTAACCTGTGTTTTTGGTGAAAACCTGATATTCTTCACATGGGGGTAACTGCAAAGTGAAATATAACAGCAGAAAGTCTGGTATTCTTCACAAGGGCCCATGAGTGACCTTTAAATTCCCTAGTAGCACATAACGTTCACACACAGCTTTTGGACGTTGAGAACATGTCCACTCCATAAACGTCGCACATACTGTACCAGATTTCAACGTTCTAAATTAGTCTCCATATAATAACGCCTAAATGGTGTTGGTGTTTCAACTGAAAAGTAACGTTCATTAATGTACAACATGTACATCATGTACATCATGTACAAATTTGTTAACGACCTAGATTCAGCTAATGTTCAGACTGAAATGAATGATATTTGCAACAACCTATGCGAGGGTGAGTATAGCCAAGAATCTATTGATAGCGCAACAGCTGAAATAACGGACTGCATTTCTAAAGTGGCAGACCGCTATTTCAAACCAAGTGAATGTCAAAGTATGGAGGACCGTGGGGCTTTGCATAATTCTTTTCCCTGGTATACAGACGAATGCTTTCAATACCGTCAAACTTTTCGCACTACGTTAAATGGTTGGAAAAACAATCCAACACCTGAGACACATAGAGTACTTTCTCTGGCTCGCTCAGCCTACAGTAGGTGCTTGAGAAAAGCAAAAACAGTTTATAAGCGATCAAAATCAACTAAATTGGAATCCGTTAAAGTAGCTGACTCAAAAAAGTTCTGGAAGCTTCTCGCATCCGCGAGCGGTAACCAAAATAATGGACACGGTGGGAGCACTGCCCTTGGACCTAGCATTACTGACTTCCAAAATTATTATAATAAACTGTATTCGCAGAACAATGAGTTTATTAATACTGGTGTAAAACCACCAGGATCAGCAAATTTTGCGGAAAGTAAGCAAATGTTCGAAAACGAGTTATCACAGCCATTTACAGAGGAAGAAGTTTTTTTGGGAGTTAATGGGCTCAAACGAGGTAAAGCACCCGGTGTGGACCAAATTGTTAATGAATTTTTAATTGAAGGCAAAGAAACTCTGGTGCCAGTTTTTACGGTGCTATTTAACTCTATTCTGTCATCTGGTTACTTTCCGAGAGCATGGGCAGTGGCTGTAATTTCACCGATTTATAAAAATAAGGGGTCCATTAAATTGCCAGAAAATTATCGAGGAATTTCCCTTATCAGCTGTATTGCGAAGCTATTCACTAGTTTAATTAACAAGAGGTTAGGCTTTTGGTCGGACTGCCTGGACATTATCACAGAGTCACAGGCAGGTTTCAGGGAGGGATACCGCACAACAGACCACATTTTCGCCCTGAGTGGCCTTATTAATCACTTCATTGGTGTTGGTGGAACGAAAGGTAAACTTTATTGTGCCTTTATAGATTTCGCCAAGGCCTTTGATTCCATAAACAGAGAGGATTTGTGGTTCAAACTAGATTGCATGGGTTTCAGCGGCAATCTATTTAAGGTAATTAAGAGTATGTACTCTAACGTCAAATCTTGTGTTAAATCTAATGGCCTTTTATCAAACGAATTTGACTCTTACATGGGAGTTATTCAGGGCGAGTGTTTGTCACCAATTTTATTCTCATTTTTCATGAATGATCTGGAAGCTGAATTGGGGAAAGGTGGTTTCAGTGGTTTGGATATAGGATATTTTCATTTATTGATCCTCTTATATGCAGATGATATCGTTCTAGTTGCGGATAGTGCGAATAAACTGCAACATTCTTTAGACATTCTTGGTGATTTCTCTGACTATTGGGGATTGCAAGTTAACCTCAAAAAATCGAATGTGGTAGTCTTCCGCAAAGGGGGTACGCTCCAGTTAACTGAAAAATGGACATACAAAGGGAATGATATAGAGACCGTGCCACACTACACCTACTTGGGTATTAAGATGTCATGTATGGGTTCATTCACGCCAGCGCAAAAACTTTTGGCCGACAAGGGAAGCAAGGCCCTATTTTCTCTCAATAAGTATTTGTTAGAATTTCCATATATAGGGTTTGACCTTAGATATAACCTATTTCAGTCTTTAATTATACCGGTACTTAGTTATGGTTCTGAAATATGGGCATTCCACAAAGCCACAGACATTGAAAGAGTACATCTAGGTTATTTGAAAAGGATTATCGGTGTCAAATCTAGCACGCCAAATTTTATGGTTTATGGTGAAACGGGCGTGGCACCGCTTAAAGTGAAACATGTTTTTGCAGCCATAAAATTCTGGGTAAGACTAATTAAAATGTCGGATAAAAAAATCACGAAACAGGTGTATAATATATTATATCACGATGCCAGTATATCCAACAATGTAACCAATTGGGCGACCCACATTCGGGATTGTTTGAACAATCTGGGTATGAGTTGGGCTTGGGTAAGCCAGAGGGTGGAAAATGAGCGACAATTCCTAGATAATGCCAAGCGTGTTATATGGGACCAATTTATTCAAGGGTGGCGGCATTCTATTCAAAATTCACCAAAAGGAAGATTATACGTTAAGACAAATTTTGGAACTGAAAAGTACTTAAACAGTCTGGCAGACGCCCCACAGCTTAGGGTCGCGATAGCACGCTTGCGCTCAACGTCACATAGCCTCCAAATTGAGGTGGGTAGATGGGCTAGGCCTCGGCAGGAAATTGATGAAAGGGTATGTCCGGTGTGTAAGAGTGGCGAGGTTGAGGACGAATTACATTTTACCCTGGTTTGCTCTGCCTATGCCGAAGCAAGAAGTAAGTTCTTACCTGTGGTTATGTATCGCTCTCCAAGTATTAATGGATTCCATTCACTTTTGTCATCAAAATCGGAAGCAATAATCAAAAATTTTGGCATTTTTGTGTATAAAGCAATGGCAATAAGGTCCGCCATAATAGGATGCTGATAAACTCTGTTACAAAAACTATTAGTATCCCATACAATGTGCATACCCATATATTACACTTTATTACCTATCTTTGCAGTATTTTGGTGCTTATTTTATGTTATTAATGCGGTTCCGGTTCGTAAAAGTGTGCAAGTAATTAAGTGCTTGTAGGTCTATAGTAGGTATAGTCTTGTAGGTATAGTAGTGACGGTGACGGGTTTTGTTCTTATATTTCTTGTGTGCAATTTACAACAATAGCATTAGGTTGCTTGTTGGAGTTTATATAATTACAAATACAATACAAAATTAATGGTATCAGTTAATTTCCCGTTAATGTTCTTGGACGTTTGAATGGCGTCCAAAGCAATAACCAGTTCAATTTGAGTTCAGAAACTGAAAAGTAACGATTTGTAAATGGCAAGTTATATTTCCGTTTTCTATTGTGAACGTTTCAATATTGTTTATTATCCAATAAAAATTAACCAGTTCAATTTCAGTTCAGATATTTTTAAAATTGTCGTTCAAAAAATGTCCAAACTATGTTTTTCATAACCGTAGTTCAATAGCGGTTCAATACTAAACATTTTCCGTTCAAAATAATAATTATCTGAACGACAAACTTTCCCACGCTATGGGAACCAGTGTCTGTGATGAATCATCCAATTACAGGCAATACTGGAACTGCCCAAGTACTGAATGATGTAAAAATAGTGGTATATTGGTTCATACAGAACTCAGGAGCAAAGTATACAGTAGTAGGTACTGTATAACGGTGTGTAATACAACATACTGCATTGTATAACTGTAATTTAAATTAATTTTTGTTGCGTCTCAATTATTTCCTGTATATTTTTATGACGGCATGGGGTACATACGTCATGGGGTACATACATTCAATAGGCGAACAGTGCGAAGATCGAGGTCAATCTTGTGATGCTTTTCAACCGTATCGGGACCAATAATAAAGGGCCGCCATCCATCAAAGAGATTAAAGGTAATTATTTACAATTTAATTATTAGTTAATAATTTTATTTCTAGTCGAATATATGACAGAACTTTAGACAGTTAGAGTTATTAGCTTTAAAATATGTAATTTAATATATCACATGAGCGGTACTGCATGTAATTTAATTCGAAGATTGTTGTAATAAACAGATAAAATTAATGCAAAAAAACATGATTGAATAAATATAAATTTTTTAAATTGATCCAATTTACCGATCAGCCTGCTTAAGCCACAGCGGTAAATTAAATATTTAAATTCTTTGGTTGAATCTCTCAAGTTTATAATGCGGTATGTAAGTATTTATCTATCTATAACAAAAATTTGTTCCACCACCACCACCATGCAACCTTCAATTGGCTTACTGTGAAGCAGCATGCAAAGAATGATATGCCAGGTTATATACAAAATTCCACCGCCGCAATTCCCTATCCCCATAATTATCAGCATCTCCAAAGCCAATGTCCTTGGCTTAGGTGACTTGGGTGAAGTCATGGGGTGTCAAAGCGCAAGATTGTGCACAGACTCACTGGTTCTCACGGCGAAAGCAATGTCCTGCAAAGCGGAGGCGGCATATATATTATATGTATATTTATAGTATATATGTATGTATAAATGAGCATCACATTAGAAAGATTCGGTTTCATATTTGTGCAAGAGTATACAGTTTATAAAAGTATAGGCCTAACAGTATATCACTTGAAGTAAAAGTGACTTATACAACATGCTATTCATTAGGTATAATTATATAATCGGCTCCTTCCTTTTTTTGAAGTAAAGTAGTGCATAAAATGTTTCTTTTAATTTTTTTTATTTTTAAATAAATTTTATTTTTGTTACAGCTGGGAAAGGCAATTTATTATGGATGGAGTGTGTGTGGGGATTCGACTAGCTACAAAATTCAGGAGAAAACGAAGGAATGCTACCCAGAGAAAGATATCATTATACAGTACTCCCACTCTGTAATAATTAACTCTAGACTTATCTATTTAACTTTTACCTTAATGATATATTATGTATTTCCTATTTGATTTATCTTCTTGTTATATTTCTTTCCATGTTTCTCATGTTCGGTAAATTCGGTATATTTGTGATAAAGTAAGTAGTGGTAATATTCAATATAAACTTGTGGTGTTATTTCAACAAGCAAATGTTTGTTTTCATGTTCAGTTGATTTACTTTTGCTGCAGTCCTGCAGTACACAAATCGTTGCACTAACAGCGGTGGTCAGTTGTCCAGGGGGGGGGGGGGGAGGGGCATTTTGCCATATTATCATTTAATAGTGAATGATTGACAGCTATTTAGCAGTGGTTAAATATTCGTTCGAAATTATATATTTGAACTACACTTTTAGTTCAAGCACAGTTCAAACCAACAGTTTTGAACGTTTGAAGGAACCATTATTAAACCTTTTCAAAACAATATTAAACCGTTCAAAAGGAGTTCGGTAAATAATTAGTTGAACGGACCATTTTAGAACGAATATCTAACGTTTATAAGATGACGTCGAATCAACGTTTTTTGAGCGGGACAAATCCCTTCCTAGATGAACGTGTACAGTGAACGCACCTAGAACGTTATCAGAACAACGTTATCCACGTTATTAGAACTATTCTAAACGTGAGGTGAACGTTGGTGTGCTACTAGGGTTATTGGTAGTGTATTTAATAATCTTATTTCGGTGTTAAAGATAGTTCATTATCTTAAATAATGTATACTTAATTTATTTTACAAGTATAGAGTTTAAAAGAACACAAGGCTCAAATTCGTTTATAAATGATTACGAACAGTTTATGAATATTTTTCTTCACCAAATTGCTCTTTTTATTGTTGTTATTTAATTACCGTTAATAATGGTTTACGGATTTGGTTGTCGGTTATCGGCTGTCGGCTGTCGGCGTAACGTTTACACCCATTTATTTTCAGTTGTCTGCATGGATGGTTGTTTTTAGATGATATTTCATTTGGTGCTCCAGTTCGCCACACTTTCGATCCAGTTCCGTTCAGTTCGGTCCAGATTCGTGTAGAGTCCTATCCTATTTTTTGTGATAAAGGATCTATTGTAAGCAGATATATAAACCGTTTAATTCCTTTTAGTGTGATGGTCCAGATAGTGAGAAAAAATGTAAGATCATCAGTGCCGTAGTCTGTTTGTTCTATCTACCTATCTATAATCGACATGCTGCATTGCTAGCTCAGATTATCGACAAAATTTCGTACTCTATAATCCATTACTTAAACGACACATTATCCGCATGTTCAAGGCCAGTGTCTTGAAGGTCTCAAAAAAGCCATCGTCGTCCATGATGCTGCCAAATCACAAGATCTTTCAAGGGATGGTCCTCACGAAAGCAATGAACTACATATTGGATCTGGCAATACAAAATTCTCGGGGGACCAATAAAACACCAGATGCTGTATATCAATGGTCTGATTTGAGATGTGTAGGGTACATGGTTCTTGACTCTGTGAACCCGACGTAGCATTCTTGTGTATGTGTCATCCAGAGATTTGGTCTTCTCACCATTTGGATTCTAGAATGGACACCCAAACAGGAGTTCTGGTTCTACTGCTGCTCTAAATAATTCCTATGTATTTTACGTTAATTGCATATACTAAACATACTATTCAATACCGCCCATAGCTTCCCTTTGGATTTTTAACAGTCTTCATCTGACTTCCAAATCAATGATCCAAGGTAACGGAGGTCATCAACACGCTTAGTGATTATGAACAGCTTAGGAACAGGTATTTCCAGAGGACTGTCGAAATAAACAGTATAAATGTTGGTCTTTGCAAAAAAAAAACAACAAATGATCAACACTAGAAGCACCCTGTACTAATGAGCCGAGTAGCCCTTCGGCTCTCTCTACTGATTGATTCTGATAGGCTCCTGACTCATTTACAAAGTCTACATCAGTATGGTGCTTGGCTGTGTTTCCTCGATTTCTGGAACATTAGGGTGTGTTACCATCTCCCCATCTTTATTATGATGATCTAAAGACATGCTAGTAAGGCAGGTTAGCTAAATTGGTCAAACTATAGACCCCACTAATAGCCCACCCCCCCCCCCCCCCCCCACCCCCTGGGGCTACTGTACTGGGGGCAAACGTCCGGGGGGCTACTTTCAAGGCTCCTGTACGTTGGCTATCGTCCGGGCTACTGTCCTAACACTGGCCCCACCCATACCTTCGGGTAGCAGCTATCGGAATAGGACCCTTCAGATAGCCTCTGGCTTATCGGCCGACTGTGCTTTTGCAAACTTGTCAGAATTTGCTATGAACATAGTCGAACCACAATTATGAATAAGAATGGTGCAAGAGTGTCAACTTGGAGGACCTCCCATTGCGCTTCAAATGGACATGTTTCACCTGAAAAAAACTTTTTATACACTTGAATATACCTGATATTATTATTATTATTATTATTAAGGATTTACACATAGTGTAGGGGTCGCCCCCTGAAATAAAAACGTAATTCATAGAGACTAACAAAAATATACAATTTAGACTGAGTAGCACTATTAAAATAAAGTCAATCCAGTATTCGTTATCCGAGAAAATTAAAATATATTTATGTTTAATCATGTTTGTTCATATGTTGTGCAATGTACCTACTGAAAGTGATAAATAAAAAATATATGTATACAGCAAGTGATAAAAATATATATACAGCAAGTGGTAAAAATATATATACAGCAACAGCAGGTATATATACAGCAAGTGATAAAATTATAAATACAGCAACAGAGCAAGTGATGAAAATATATATACATCAACAGAAGGTACAGCAGGTGATAAAAATATAAATATTTTAGCAAGTAATAAAATCAAGTGAGTAAGTTGTTAAGGTTCAATATGCGGAGGTTGCAGTTCATCTGTGTACAGCCACAGTTAATTTTCCAACTGCAAGTGATGTCAACATCGTAATGTTGGTGAAAGTGGGCCCAGAACAGATTCAATAGGCGCGCCTTTAAACCAACGTGATTAAAATACTCTGTCTGAAGGGGAAGCTGATTTGCCAATTGTGGTGCGCGAAACCAGAAATTTTGCTTTGATATGCACTTTAGGGGGTGTGTGAGATCAAACGAGGGTCGGTTAGCGCTACGAGTGTTTCTTCTGAGGTTTGTTTGCTTCATCTTTAGATGTGGCGACCAGTCAATGTCGTATTTATTATTTATTATCTTTGACAAGGTTAGTTGGTCGGATAATTGTAAGTATAATGAGATCGGTAGAATGTTTAATATTATGAGTCTCTCCTTGTAGGTGTGATCGTCATTACCAATAATCCAGATTGTTGCTCTCCGCTGGATGGACTCGAGTTTGTGTGCGTCCGTCTTGATGGCAAACCAACAAGGCGGCCCATAGGTTAAGATTGGCAATACCATGGATTTATAGAGGTTTAGCTTGGATTGTACTGGTAGGCGAAAAGAACTGCTTCTTCGGATCAGGTATAATGTTCTAATTGCTTTACTGCATTTGTCCTTAATGTGGGCGGTCCATGATAAATTTGATGTTATGGTTATTCCTAAATCCTTCTCTGTATCGACTCGAGATATAGTCATTGAGTACAATGACCGAGCTTCTATGTCGCCTTTGAAGACTATTTGCTTGCATTTCGGTTCATTAAAATCTAGTCCAGCTTCAAGACCCCATGTCACAAGTCGGTCAATATCTAATTGTGTGTTGATGATGGAATCAACATGTGATACTGATAATAATTTGCAATCGTCTGCGAGGAGAAATGGTATGCTGACATAACAAACTTCTGGGAGATCATTGCTCTCAACAACAAAGAATAGTGGTCCCAATAGGGACCCCTGAGCCATGCCACTGTCGACAGATCGGGGAGTTGACTTCGCGTTTCCGACTTTTACTGACTGTGTTCTTCCTGCTAGGTAGTCGAACGCTTTCTGGAAATCTAAGTATATTACTTCTACTGTCAATTGGCCATTATCCGTACCCTTGTAGACATTGTCTAGAAATGTAAGTAATTGTGTGTTCGTTGATCTTGACTTCCTAAATCCATGTTGTGCGTCATGTAACCTACTACGTACTTGTTCGTAGATGGGGATAAAGATGCAACGCTCAAATACTTTTCCAGGAATCGCTAAGAGAGATATTGGCCGGTATAAGATTACCTTGATTCTACTACCTTTTTTATGTTGAGGATTTATTAGTGCATGCTTCCGTGCTACGGGGAAGTGGTTTTTTTTTCAGCCTCCCGAATAGGAATGACATTGAGGGTGCTAGTACTTTTGCGAGGGATTTAAATAATGAAGGTGGAATATTGTCTGGTCCACGAGATTTCATAGCATCTAAAGACGTAAGTATCTTCTCCACTGTGTCAACTGACACGTCGTAGTTGTGTGTCGTGTTCAAGCTTTCAGAGTTTGTGTCATTAAATGGTGGTTGTATATCGCTAGTAGGTATTCGCGGGGATTTAAAAACGGAATGGAAGAACTCGTTAAATAGATTAGCCTGATCCTCATGAGTGGACGCCGTACGATTCTCGTATTGTACTACTGGTGGCAGTGAACAAGACCTCCGTAGGCTTTTGAAATATTTGAAGAGATGTTTCATTGAACGGGTGTCCGCTAGCAGCATCTCGTACTTTGTTTGGTCAGCTAAAATATCATTTCCAACTTCTTCCTGTAATCTTTCCATCTTAACCTGAAGGTTTAATGTTGGCGATATCTTTGAAGCAATTTTACGCTGGAGAGTGTGTAATTTATTTAACTTATGTGAGGTTTTTTGTGTCACCCATGGTGGTTGCGAGGCACGATGCGCTGTTCGTTTAGGAACACAGTTGTCGATAACATTATTCAGCCATTGATACCATTTATTAACTAGATCCTCACAATCGGTCGTATTGTACGATTTTTCGTCAAATGGCCGAGATTCACAAATCTGGGTCGCCTTCAGTGTATCTATTTTACAAAAACTATAATGCAACAAGGGATTGGACTGGATCGGCTGCTGTGTTTGCTTTGCAGCATTACATTGTGAGTTTAAAATAACCAGGACAGGGTCATGGTCTGACTTGATTTCAACTGCCTGTAATTGTCTAGATAGGTTGTAGTCAATCTCAATGTTGAGAATTGTGTTGTCTGTTAATGATATGAAAACGTCAAGCATATTAGCTCCCCGTGTAGGAAAATTTATGTGTTGTTTAAAGTTGTGTTTGTCAATAGCGTATAAAATGTCCTTCTCATAGTTATCTGTAGAAAAGTGAGACTCCCAATCTACAGAAGGCAGATTGATATCCCCACATATGATCACGTCGTCAACGTGATCCTTAAATGTTATTATGTAGTCTAGTAATTTGTAAAAATCAGCAACTTCTAAGCGGCATGGGCTTTTGTCAGGTGGGTTGTACAGTATATACATACAAGTAAATATGTTAAACCGCTAATATTGCACAAACAGGCAGTAACTGAACTTGATAATCTATCAGAAGCACCATTAAATATTCTGGCGTGTAGTTAATTCCATTTTGTAGAGCAATAAGGACACCTCCATGTGTTGAGATACAATCAAATTTTGAGCTACGCTCCATACGTATTAAGTTGTAACCAGTAAGGAATAATTCGCTATCGAGTATCTCAGGAGTAAGCCAAGTTTCAGTTATGCATATTATATTGTAGTCTCGGATCAGAATTGAATTTGCCAGTTTGCATCGCCTGTGTAGATTTAGAAGGCTACGAGCGTTGTATAACAACAGAGTTGGGACGGCAGTGGTTGAATTAGATGCGGTTGTGGACCCAACAGCAACATGTATGGGTGAGTGGTACCCAGCATCGATGGTAGTGGATGCGGGGGACCCAGCAGCGACGGTTGTGGATGTGAGGTACCCAGCAGCGACTGTTGTGGATGCGAGGGACCCAGCAGTGATGGTAGTGGGTGCAGGGGGCCCAGCAGCGACGGTTGTGGGTGCGGGGGACCCAGCAGTGATGGTTGTGGGTGCAGGAGATCCAGCAGCGACAGTAGTGGGTGTGGGGGACCCAGCAGCAACGGTTGTGGGTGCGGGGGACCCAGCAGCGATGGCTGTGGATTCGAGGGACCCAGCAGCGACGGTTGTGGGTGCGGGGGACGCAGCAGCGATGGTTGTGGGTGCGGGGGACCCAGCAGCGATTGCTGTGGATTCGAGGGACCCAGCAGCGACAGTTGTGGGTGCGGGGGACGCAGCAGCGACGGTTATGGGTGCGGGGGACCAAGCAGCAACCGTTACTGGTATTGTGTATTGCAATAGTGAATCTGACTGTCCCTCATCCAGTTGAGTGGGAGGAATGAAGGACACGCTCAATTGGTGATCGTCATTGTCATTCTGTCGATTAGATGCGGGGCCATTCGATCTGTAAAACGTTGGCGCTGAGCGTGTATTAGGCACGCTAGTATCGACCGCGGTAGGTACGTGATGAGAACCACGATTCGATATCGTGGCGACATCTATTACATCGCCTCGGTAGATTATCCATTTTGTATTTGGTTCTGTAGATTGCCGTTCCCGACATTCCTGACGTAACTGGAACTGAAGTCGACTCTCAGCGGGCGTATAATCTGGAGAATTATAGACTCCCTGAAAGTGCTGTGAGCTACTTAGATTTCGCGCATTTTGTAGTAGCTGGATCCTTTCAGCAGATGGAACGGTGGCGACTATCGGCTGTGGCCTATCGTCGCGAAGTGTTCCAACTCTCATAGCAAATACATCGGACTTGGATAGGGAAATCCCGAGTTCGTTTGCCACCGAAATAATGTTGTCCAAATCATCGTCCTAATTGTTTGGGAGACCAGATATTTTAATATTATTTTTACGTTTATCGCGTTGCCCCTCTTCTCCCTTTAGTTGCCGCGCCAACAGTGCAACATTGGAAGACGCAATGGTTTGGTTTGAAACGCTTTGAGCCAGCGGTTCACGATGAAGGCGATTCCGACGATTGCGCCGAGTGTTTGGTTGTTGCCATTCTTCATTATCATCACCCTGTCCTCCAGTTGAATGATCCTCTCATTCTCGTTGAGCTTCAAACGTCTCCCGAAGTGTATCTATTTGCATTTCGATATTATCTGCTTTGGTTGCACTCTCCTCTACGTGATCATCGTGATCAGATCGTAATGATCTTAATACCTTGTGACACTGATCGTCGTGGAACTGAATCAAACTCTTAAGATCAGCATTGAGAGAGTTTAATTTTTCTTCTAAGCGTGTTTCCATCTTATTTATGTCGTTAGAAACTTTTGTTTGAAAGTTACGAAAGTTTTTGGCGATGCATTTGCCACAGTAAAAGTCGACCTGACCAAAGTCTGTGTCATCTTTTACTATGCATACCATCGCTACATTACACCTGCTGCCGGAGCATTCAACCTCTATCTCGTTTTGACCATCGTCGCGGTTTTTGTCCGTTGGTTGTTGCGCCGCGGAATAAGTGTCATGGCGTGGACATTTATTCGGCCCAGCGCCTGTCAGCTGAGGGCCCGAATTCTTCCCTTGTTTTTTCGTCGTCGCCTTCCCGGTAAGGCTGCCGCCGCTCTGACGGGGACTATTTCCAACAGAACCAGCCGTAGAGCTACAACGCCAGATATTTGACATCGCCAATATTTCTAGCAATCACTGCGTTGTCTTAATAATATTCGATGTTTGTCGTTTTCAATAATTATCCGTGATATAAATAAAATATAGCAGATTACATGTGGGCTGATTACTGAATTATGTGATTGAGATGTAAATCAATAAAATGCATATTAGGCCTACTTAAGTAAGTTATATAAGTTATTTATTAAAACATTGGTGTGGCGGATTGTGGGAGTTATTTATTCACACTACAACAACTTGCTTCTTGATAAATACCATCATCCTTATTCCAGAACCAAGTTTGCCCTTAAAGGACTTACTATGATTCCTCACGTGGTCTCTTTAGTACTCTAGCTATGTCTAATATGTGTCAAGTGTCAAATACAATGAACACATTTCCAATTATACACTATACAATACTGGAGGTGTCTCATTAGTCTCCGAGCTTGATACTTGAACGGAGCCACATCCGCTTTGCAGGGCATTGCTTTTACAGTGAGTTACAGCCAGTACCAATCTTGTACATTGGTGGCCTCATGGAGAGAAAAAGCATGGCGGACAGCCCATAACTGTCATGAGACGCCTCTTAAAGTACACTAAGCCTTGAAGATGTGATATTTCTTACAAATGTCATGGTCATGGTTCGGGTACACATTTACACAAGCCGGCATAACATTCATAATAAACAGTATATATAATGCAGCTGCAATGCAGGAATGCAGCTCGCCGATAGTAGTACTGTAGTAGTAGTAGTTAGTAGTATAAGTTGTCTAATATAACCCTTTTTCAGATCTCTTCTTCCTATTAAGTTGTGTAAACAATAACGCTTTGTTTTGTATACTTGCAGCTTGTATGCGACTACTAACTCTTTGGGTTGCGCTATTGGTCCAATAATTGGTGGGTCTATGACTCATGCCTTTGGCTTTCCGGTTGCCATCGCCTTATTCAGCGTTATAAGTTTGCTAATCATTCCGCCAGTAATCGCACTCCATTGCTACTATTGGTGCAACGGACGGGACATGTACCAACGTGCGGATAGATTCACACGAGTTGAGGAAGAAAATGAACCTTTACTGGCCGGAACCGGTAGTGGTTCTAATGGTATAGTAAGACGACTTCCTAACAACAGAGAAGACAGCCTTATATGAATATTGCGACAGTTGGGGGATGTTTCAAAGGAAATATTATTGCAATACTGCGTATCATATTTTAATAAATAAATTGGACAACTTAAGACTGCCCGTTCAATAGAAGTGGATTAGGTGGGAGTGTGAATGTCAGGGGAGAGTGGCTGAACTGGTTATAGCCCTACTGATGAGGCCTAATAGGCTGAAACGTACGTATAGCGCTGGTTCAACCCACGGTGACGCGCTTTCTCATTTTTTTCAATTTCTGAACAAAACCATAATATTACATCATATTTTAGGAAATACATAATAGGTTGGTTTGTGTTAAAAAATTCCAGTAAAACATGAACATTCAATTATGTTGATAATTATTATATAATTAACCTTCACCAGTTGTTATATTGCACAGGTTTGGCCTTGGGGCTAAGTAATACTAACACAAGGCCAACTATCTCGCTCAAGAATATAATATTTTGTTCAATATTGTTATGATTGTATTTTCGGTTTTCTTCATTCCGTTATTCTTATCCGTGAATAATTACTTCAGCTCACTCACCCTCACCACGATTTATTGCTCGTTTATCTGATTTATCTGGTAGTGACGTAGTTGTTATATATCGCTCACGTCTAAAATTTATTACTAAAATATTCAAGTAAATAAAATATTCAAATCCAAACTTTAAGCGAAATCAAAATACAGTAGCAGGTCGAGGTATCGATAGTTTTTGTGAAAATATTTTTGTGATTTCTTATTCTTTTGTTTAAATGTTAGGGATAGGGATTGTATTGATAAATGAGTTGCTGATGATGGGCCTGGTGATGGAAGCTGGTTGTGTGGTGCATTACTTTTAGGTAAACTACTGTATTAGTACCGGTAGGCCTACTGTACACTTTAAATTATTTTATGTCCATGTTTTCTACTTTTTTTCTACCTAGGCCTACTTAAATGATTTTGTGTACGTTTTTTTCGTATGTTTTAGAAGTGATAATAATAATTATTGACGGGAAGCACACTTAGCACTTAGCTACACATTTTAATGGTAACTATTGATTTAGATTATGTTGTTATCTCATGCTACAGTAAGTACAAAGTTTTAGGTTGATTGGCTGGTTCGGTGTCCTGTAGAATATTTAGTACTGAAGTGAAGATCAACACACGTTGGTTTTGGTTGGCCGTGTGGCCGTTGGTAGAGACGTAAGTTGCATAACCATTATCGGATGAGTACAATTAGGTAGTGTAGAAGGATTACTGTCGGTTGTTTGTATGTTTGTATGTGTGAATAGTACACCAGCAGCCCCCAGATCACTCAATCTCAATACTTCATGTTCGCTATTAATTAACCCCTTTTCCATTGACCTACTGCTAAAAGATTTTATAACGTGGATTTAACAATCTACATGATCTGATCTGTTAGTATGATATACTGTTGTAGGAGGGCATTTACAATAAACCAATCTCAAAGTATTTACATCTAAGTTACGTAACATAAGAAAACCATAGAAAACCGAACCACTCCACTTTATCAGTTTACCTTTGAACTAATCCAATGTTAGTTCACTAATTAAATTGTTGTTCTTTGGCTAAAATATATCAAACAATTGTATAAAATTACTCAACTACAGTATTACCCCAATATTCTTGAACATGATTTAATTAATATGATATCAAATGTTTATTAAATAATACAAATCGTATTATTGCCTAAACTATTGGTAAGGAATAATACAAGATAAGTGGGGCGAGTCAAAACTGCGAGCCATATCGAGGGAATAAGACCCCCTGTCAAATTTTATTGTTTCCTTAATAATTAATTACACTGTGGCCTTTTTCCATAAACCTGAATGTTTACTTACTATTAAATTAACTTTTTACTGTATCATATAGGCTGTGTATGCCTAGATTAAATAATAATAATAATATATAATATATTAGATTTGTTTTAATTTTCTGAAGTTTGGCTCTCAATACACAAATCGCTATTATAACAAATTATTATTTATAATTATATCGCTGTTGTCCTTACAGTAGGTGTAGCAGTCTAGAGGCTCTCTATTAATTTATTGTAATCTATGTAGGACCTTTAAATACGTTCATGCCAAGATACTATATTATGTACCCTACACTTCCTTGCGGATATTTATTCATAATGATAATAATAATAGTCTTATTATTATTTTATGTATAATCTTCGATACAGTTGTTGCTGAAATATCTTATTATTCAATGGAATATAGTTAAAGTTGTAGACACTGCTACATAAATAAGTAGTTGTAGATTAGAGTACACTGCTACATAAATAAGTAGTTGTAGAGTAGAGTACACTGCTACATAAATAAGTAGTTGTAGAGTAGAGTACACTGCTACATAAATAAGTAGTTGTAGATTAGAGTACACTGCTACATAAATAAGTAGTTGTAGAGTAGAGTACACTGCTACATAAATAAGTAGTTGTAGAGTAGAGTACACTGCTACATAAATAAGTAGTTGTAGATTAGAGTACACTGCTACATAAATAAGTAGTTGTAGATTAGAGTACACTGCTACATAAATAAGTAGTTGTAGAGTAGAGTACACTGCTACATAAATAAGTAGTTGTAGATTAGAGTACACTGCTACATAAATAAGTAGTTGTAGAGTAGAGTACACTGCTACATAAATAAGTAGTTGTAGAATAGAGTACACTGCTACATAAATAAGTAGTTGTAGAGTAGAGTACACTGCTACATAAATAAGTACTGTAGTTGTAGAGTAGAGTACACTGCTACATAAATATAAGTAGTTGTAGAGTAGAGTGCACTGCTACATAAATAAGTAGTTGTAGAGTAGAGTACACTGCTACATAAATAAGTAGTTGTAGATTAGAGTACACTGCTACATAAATAAGTAGTTGTAGAGTAGAGTACACTGCTACATAAATAAGTACTGTAGTTGTAGAGTAGAGTACACTGCTACATAAATAAGTAGTTGTAGATTAGAGTACACTGCTACATAAATAAGTAGTTGTAGAGTAGAGTACACTGCTACATAAATAAGTACTTGTAGAGTAGAGTACACTGCTACATAAATAAGTAGTTGTAGAGTAGAGTACACTGCTACATAAATAATTAGTTGTAGAGTAGAGTGCACTGCTACATAAATAAGTAGTTGTAGAGTAGAGTGCACTGCTACATAAATAAGTAGTTGTAGATTAGAGTACACTGCTACATAAATAAGTAGTTGTAGATTAGAGTACACTGCTACATAAATAAGTAGTTGTAGAGTAGAGTGCACTGCTACATAAATAAGTAATTGTAGAGTAGAGTACACTGCTACATAAATAAGTAGTTGTAGAGTAGAGTGCACTGCTACATAAATAAGTAGTTGTAGAGTAGAGTGCACTGCTACATAAATAAGTAGTTGTAGAGTAGAGTGCACTGCTACATAAATAAGTAGTTGTAGAGTAGAGTGCACTGCTACATAAATAAGTAGTTGTAGAGTAGAGTGCACTGCTACATAAATAAGTAGTTGTAGAGTAGAGTACACTGCTACATAAATAAGTAGTTGTAGAGTAGAGTGCACTGCTACATAAATAAGTAGTTGTAGAGTAGAGTACACTGCTACATAAATAAGTAGTTGTAGAGTAGAGTACACTGCTACATAAATAAGTAGTTGTAGAGTAGAGTACACTGCTACATAAATAAGTACTGTAGTTGTAGAGTAGAGTACACTGCTACATAAATATAAGTAGTTGTAGAGTAGAGTGCACTGCTACATAAATAAGTAGTTGTAGAGTAGAGTACACTGCTACATAAATAAGTAGTTGTAGAGTAGAGTACACTGCTACATAAATAAGTAGTTGTAGAGTAGAGTACACTGCTACATAAATAAGAAGTTATAGAGTAGAGTACACTGCTACATAAATAAGTAGTTGTAGAGTAGAGTACACTGCTACATAAATAAGTAGTTGTAGAGTAGAGTACACTGCTACATAAATAAGTAATGTAGTTGTAGAGTAGAGTACACTGCTACATAAATAAGTACTGTAGTTGTAGAGTAGAGTACACTGCTACATAAATAAGTAGTTGTAGAGTAGAGTACACTGCTACATAAATAAGTAGTTGTATAGTAGAGTACACTGCTATATAAATAAGTAGTTGTAGAGTAGAGTACACTGCTACATAAATAAGTACTGTAGTTGTAGAGTAGAGTACACTGCTACATAAATAAGTAGTTGTAGAGTAGAGTACACTGCTACATAAATAAGTAGTTGTAGAGTAGAGTACACTGCTACATAAATAAGTAGTTGTAGAGTAGAGTACACTGCTACATAAATAAGTACTGTAGTTGTAGAGTAGAGTACACTGCTACATAAATAAGTAGTTGTAGAGTAGACTACACTGCTACATAAATAAGAAGTTGTAGAGTAGAGTACACTGCTACATAAATAAGAAGTTGTAGAGTAGAGTACACTGCTACATAAATAAGTAGTTGTAGAGTAGAGTACACTGCTACATAAATAAGAAGTTATAGAGTAGAGTACACTGCTACATAAATAAGTAGTTGTAGAGTAGAGTACACTGCTACATAAATAAGTAGTTGTAGAGTAGAGTACACTGCTACATAAATAAGTAGTTGTAGAGTAGAGTGCACTGCTACATAAATAAGTAGTTGTAGAGTAGAGTACACTGCTACATAAATAAGTAGTTGTAGAGTAGAGTACACTGCTACATAAATAAGAAGTTATAGAGTAGAGTACACTGCTACATAAATAAGAAGTTATAGAGTAGAGTACACTGCTACATAAATAAGTAGTTGTAGAGTAGAGTACACTGCTACATAAATAAGTAGTTGTAGAGTAGAGTACACTGCTACATAAATAAGAAGTTATAGAGTAGAGTACACTGCTACATAAATAAGAAGTTATAGAGTAGAGTACACTGCTACATAAATAAGTAGTTGTAGAGTAGAGTACACTGCTACATAAATAAGAAGTTATAGAGTAGAGTACACTGCTACATAAATAAGTAGTTGTAGAGTAGAGTACACTGCTACATAAATAAGTAATTGTAGAGTAGAGTACACTGCTACATAAATAAGTAGTTGTAGAGTAGAGTACACTGCTATATAAATAAGTAGTTGTAGAGTAGAGTACACTGCTACATAAATAAGTAGTTGTAGATTAGAGTACACTGCTACATAAATAAGTAGTTGTAGAGTAGAGTACACTGCTACATAAATAAGAAGTTGTAGAGTAGAGTACACTGCTACATAAATAAGTAGTTGTAGAGTAGAGTACACTGCTACATAAATAAGTAGTTGTAGAGTAGAGTACACTGCTATATAAATAAAAAGTTATAGAGTAGAGTACACTGCTACATAAATAAGTAGTTGTAGAGTAGAGTACACTGCTATATAAATAAGTAGTTGTAGAGTAGAGTACACTGCTACATAAATAAGAAGTTATAGAGTAGAGTACACTGCTACATAAATAAGTAATTGTAGAGTAGAGTACACTGCTACATAAATAAGAAGTTTTGTAGAGTACACTGCTACATAAATAAGTAGTTGTAGAGTAGAGTACACTGCTACATAAATAAGTAATTGTAGAGTAGAGTACACTGCTACATAAATAAGTAGTTGTAGAGTAGAGTACACTGCTACATAAATAAGAAGTTATAGAGTAGAGTACACTGCTACATAAATAAGAAGTTGTAGAGTAGAGTACACTGCTACATAAATAAGTAGTTGTAGAGTAGAGTACACTGCTACATAAATAAGTAGTTGTAGAGTAGAGTACACTGCTACATAAATAAGTAGTTGTAGAGTAGAGTACACTGCTACATAAATAAGAAGTTATAGAGTAGAGTACACTGCTACATAAATAAGTAGTTGTATAGTAGAGTACACTGCTACATAAATAAGAAGTTTTGTAGAGTACACTGCTATATAAATAAGTAGTTGTAGAGTAGAGTACACTGCTACATAAATAAGAAGTTGTATAGTAGAGTACACTGCTATATAAATAAGTAGTTGTAGAGTAGAGTACACTGCTATATAAATAAGTAGTTGTAGAGTAGAGTACACTGCTACATAAATAAGTAGTTGTTACAAGAAAGGGTGTAACCACCACTACTTCAGAGTACAAAGCTCCATATAGATCAGATTTGGTCCATTTTATGATATAAAATACAATAAAATTATGCAATCTATAATTTTTTCTGTTTTACATACAAATTTACAGTTTTAGAAAAACTATAAATTTTAAATCTTTGATGGATAACTGAAACTTTGGAGACTCCCAAAGTACAAATGAAAGAAGATGACATTACTGGATAACGGTTCTGGTACTAGTGGGAACACGTCTCCGTCGTTACCCCGCCGTTACCATGACATCCTTGAGACTGACGAGCGACCCCCACTGCTTCCAACCCGCAGTCGCGGACCATTCCCCCGCACCGGGTACTTACGGTTACTACGTAACCGCTACGTCTGCGGAGTCTCCCTGGTGTTCCATGCGTTTACAGTCGGTGGTCTACTCGCTCTGCCAGGGGCATTCTTTCCAATTATGTCGATAAATAAAGGATTTACAGAGTCGCTAATAGGGTTGTTATTTGGTATATATGCTGGTAAGTTATTTTTTCATATGCTGGTCAGTTATTTGTTTATATATGACGCGGAATTTGGAAATATATCCTGCCTCGTAAGTGATTTGGTATATATGCTGCTAAGTTATTTTATATGCTGGTAAATGTTCTGTACGATGACGCTATTATTTATTTGGTATTTAAAATAATAAATTTTTACGTACAAAACATAGACCTACACTTTGCGTATTTTTATATAAGTAGAGTAATTCTATCTGGTCGAATAGTGACTCACAGCATCTCAATGTGAAGTGTCAATGCAGGAATGCAGAAGGCCGATTATACAGTAGTAGTAGTAGTTTAGTAGTAGTAGTCTGGGATAGAGAATGTGAGTTAACACAACCTTACTTCTCTGCAGTATGGGCCTAACCATTCAGTAGCATTACTAGGCCCTCACTATCATTTTTTCATCAGCACCAGCTGGTGTTTCTATCATTGAGTCTATGGCAATTTTCGTGTGATGGGCCTACTTTTCGAAATAAATAAAAATTTAATAATTTTTTGTATTCGATTAATATAACTTTCTTTGACTGACGAGCTAATATATGGAGGAGTTCACCTGATATACATACATAAGACAGTAATAAGCCCTAACTGTCTTCTAACTAATATTATTATCACAAAGTCGGACTCATAATTAATTGCACTTTCAAATGTTTTATATTTGTTGATTTAATTACTTTATTTTTAAGGTGTTCGATGTATAATGTATCCAATTGTGGGAAAATACCTCGCAGTAGTCGGAGACAAAAGTTGTTTGACACTTGGCGCTAGTTTTGGTTCTGTGTGCACCATGCTGTTTGGTATACTGGTCTACTCACCTGATGGAGTGCAATTCGTCACATTGTGTTTCGTCGTAAAGATGTTCGAGGCTCTAGGAATGAGTGTTGCATTCCTAGCAACGTTCGCTGCAACTGCTTCCCTGTTCCCAACACATCGTCTGTTAATGCTAGGCTTTGTACAGAATGCAATCACAGTTGGGGTGATGGTCTTCCCAGCCATAGGTGGCTTTCTATATGACTGGGGTGGGTTCATGGTACCATTTGTTGTCGTTGGAGGCGCGATGCTACTGAACTCGTTTTTGTTGATGGTTGCTATGCCTTCTGTGGAAGCCACTGTTACCAAAAGCGCGTTTTCTCTGTTTGATTTGCTACGAGATGGAATGAGTTTGATAGCTTCTGTCACTCAAATATATTTCCTGATGGCGATTGGGTTTTATGATGTTACTTTCAGTTTGCATTTAAAGGATAAGTTCGGATATACACCATCCACAATCGGGCTGATATTTTTGATTTCTCCATTTATTAACTTTATAGTCGGGATGTCTATGGCAGGTTTGTTACAAAGGTTTCCGAAAGTCAATCCCCTAACGATAGTGGCTAGTGGCGCACTCATTTTGACTGTAGGCCTACAGCTTATAGGACCAAACCCAATGCTAAACCTACCAACTGATATAGCTGTTGTCCTGTCTGGAGTTGGGCTGTTTGGCACTGCTGGTGGATTGACCTTCGTTCCAAGTATACAGGTTCAGATTAAAGTTGGTCTCCAACGACTCGGGTGGCCTGATTGTGTTGAGGCTCATGCAGTGATATCCAGGTAAGTCAGTTGTAAAACAACGATTTGGTTGTAATAATGTGATCTGATCTCCAGTAATACTTCATAGAATAATAATTTAGTTTGTTTAATAATTAATTATGTAAATATATGGAATATGGGATACACAATGCACATAATGATCCATCAGTCTGTACTTATACACCACTATTTAGTTCTATATCGTAACCTAACACAACATGTAGATAAAGCCACATACTACATTTCTCAGTCACTATCTATACAACTTTTCCTTCCCCTGTTGAAACAAAACAAAATACATCTGATCTGTAGTAAGTCAAAAATATACCTCAGTAATAATATTTTCCCTTGATTTCCATTAATGGTATAATTTTACATCTCATTTAAACAATAATTATGCCAATAAGAAATAAACTGCGTCTTTTACATGACTCAACTTCTGAAAAGTTTGTGATTTTCACTTTTGGTTTCATTAATTATGACTGCATAATATGGTAAATATCTATTAAATATATACTAAATACGGTGGATATTATTTTGATGATCTCTGTTTCGAAATCACAATCTTTGCAGATGGAACAAGGACTTGTTGACGAAATTTAAATAAATTTTTTTGCCTTATTTTTTTACCATTTGGCAACTTTTGTGCACCGGTAGAACAATGAAATCGAAAAAAAGTAAAAAACGCATCGCCCTATTGTGTTGGGTTGAGCTATTGGTAGCGTTTCATGTGATAAGTAATTGCTAATGTTGATATTCCCTTTTCGTTAAACCCCAGCATAATCAAATTACTGTAGGTACGGAAGCCAGCATTCAATGCTTAGGGTTACAGTTACTTGTTTTGATGGGTTATTCAATAGTGTCTCCTAAGGTGAATCATCTGTTATTATAACAATTGTGGTATGATTTCCAATGAGATATTTGCGAAAATGCCGGGCCGGGATCCTCATCGGGCCGGGCCAAGAACTCAACTTCAATTTGGCTGTATTGAGATTCTACTAGTGATGTCGCTCGCTATCATATCTAAGTTGGGAATCCACTGAATTTTGCTTGTTTCATATTGCACTAGAGCGGGGTAGCTCAGTTGGTTGAGCGCCGGGCCTGCAATCTATTGGTTGTAGGTTCAGCGCCGCCAGGGTCCACTCAGCCTTTCATCCACTGGGGTCGATAAAATGAGTACCAGTTAAATAACTGGGAGCAAATCTTGGGATAGGAGTAGCGACCACCCCTACCCTCGGGTAGCAGCTATCGAAAGAGGAGCCTTCGGGTCGCCTCCGGCTTCGGCCGACTGTTTGCTTTTTTTTGCATATTGCACTAGAATAGCTACAATACCAGTGTGATGAAAGTCAACACGTAATTCAGTTTTCTTATAGCAACATAATATGAAAACTATGCCAGTTTTCACTCATTGAGATCTTTTAAAATTTTTCTTTGTTCGCCCTGGCTCTTTTTAAAACGATAGTTATCAGTAGTAAATGCATGCCGTAGCGCGGACGGTAGCGCCAAAAATAAGTATATCATCCAAAATGTTTTTTGCAGCCATTATTGCAGTGATTATTCGCCGAATTCATCTTGGGAAGATTTCATTTCAAATGGGACACATTTATACTGTTTGATAAATTTACTGTAAATAGATATCATCAGAAATTTTATCATTTTATATCGTAGAATAGCTGCATTTGCTGCTCAGCAGTCGATGCATAACCGTATAGCTGCATGGTCTGGTTGGGTCTTTAAGTTTTGGTGCAAAGAATAGGTTAGAAACCATGTTGTTGGTTTATAAGTGGGGTGTGTGTATGGTGGCTCATGGAGACCAAAGTAATTAAACCAAGACCGTAGTAATAAACTGGCAAGAAAATGAAGATATGATGCTGCTTTTGATGAATTAATTGCATATATATTGCTGCATGAAATTTTCAATAGCATTCTTAGATAGATTCCCCATTCCGAAAAGTATATCTTTACGAGCTGAATCTACAAGCTCAGCTGAAGCAATTTCGGGGTCACAAAGTAGTCTCCAACAACCTTGGATGTTCAGAACCATCAAACGACTGTTACTTATGACATAAGAGTAGTGATAAATGCCTGAACTTGTTTGAATAGTTGAGCATCCTCACAACCCTCGCAAAGAGCTTCATCATTGTTTAGCATCATTGATCATCATCATAGTTTGAACAAGTAAGGTTGGCATAGGCCTGTACGTAGGCTGCACAACTCACGCTGACTGCTGACTGCTAACTACTGAAACTGATAGACCAACTGACTGACTTTATCTCATACTGCTATACTGTCTCTTTTATGGATTCTTTTAGTTCGGCCCCTGCCGACCTTAGACCTGTCGACCCTTTGGGTTTTGGTGGAAACGTCCCTTCTTCCTCGCAACCGGGTGAGGTAGGCGATGGCTGGACTCCGGAGGGTAGTTGCATGGATACTTCTGGTACCGTTTACGCTCCCGGTACCGGTACGGCCGCGGCCGGTATAGATGCTGTTATCCTTTCTGACAGTACTTGCCTTGTCAATACATGCCTTGCCTCATTGTTGCAGTGTATCTCCTGTCATACTGATGATGTCGCATCTGAAGTTTGTCTGTCAAACTTCCCGGCGGATGAAATCTACATTGCGAAGCAACAACTCTGTCGGCGCGCTAGTCTAGAGTGTGTGAATCGGAACGACACGAAAGACCGTACTGCCGCAATGGCGAATGTACGTGATTTGTTGGAGAAGCTTCATGAGCTGGATAAAGCGGGTAAACTACCGTTGATTACCGTTGAGGCCCTGGCGGCCCTCAGGTTGCCTGCGGTTGGGACTCTATCCTCCAGTTCCGGTAAGTCAGGAGATAGAACCTCACTGTTTAACTGTAAGATTGCTGATGTTGATATTTCTGAGAGAATCAGTTCCGTTGATAAGAAAATAGATGACTTTCAGAAATCTGTAATCGACAAACTCAAGTCTATAGAGTCACATGTTTCTGCTAAGGCTACAGGAGCAGGAGGGGCCGTTGCGTGTTCCGTTCCGTCGCAGCTACCTCCTCCCCCAGTTGGCTTTATTCCGCCAGATACTTCTCGCACCTTCAGGGAGGTAGTAACCTCTAGACGTTCGTCACCGAGATTTGCTCGGAACTCAGGGCATCCCTATAGCACCTCCGTTTCTCAATTGCGGTTCCCTACCACTCCGGCAGTGGTTGGTGTTAATAGCTCCGAGGCTGCCGGTAGACAGCCTGGAGCTGAGCCTGGGAGTCAGCCAGGGAGTGCTAAGCGACCTCGTTTTTCGCCATCGATCCCGGCTACAGAAACTGGAACTGTTAATTCACGGTCGCGTACCGATTCTGAGGGCGACCAGTTCCCGAAATACCGAAGGTCTCGTCCTGAGTACATCGTAGGCTTAGGAAGAAAGCCCGACGATAAGGGGATGTCTGGTAAAACATTTAAGTCGAAAGTTGCTCCTGCTGAGATTTTTGTGTTTAGAATGGATAGTGAGACAACACCACAGGACATTGTAGACGACTTGGGAGCCAGCAATATAAAGATTCCGCTTAGCTTTGTTTCGAGGATCTCTAATAAAGAGTCTAGGAGTGCTAGTTTTAAGGTTGGAATTCCCAGTAACCTCCTTGAAATGGCGCTTGATCCCTTGGTATGGCCCCCGGGGGCTTGTGTTCGTAAATGGATATATTATGCTAGGAGCGGAGGGGATGGCGGGGGCCGGAGGGCTTAAGCAATAGCTACGTGTATATATATATATAGATTTGTATTTTTTATACTTTAATATGGCCAGTAACTCTCAAAACAATGGTTACAATTTTAGAATTTACTCCTATAACAGCAGGGGGTTTTCTTCTGATAGAAGTGAGTTTATAAAAATATTAGCCTGTAGTGCTGATATAATTTGCATTCAGGAACATTTTATTCTTAAAAATAATGTAAATTACATAAAGAAACATTTTCCCGATTTTGAGTGCTATTTTGAACCTTCTTATTTTTCAGATTCTAATGTTGCTGGACAGCATGGAAGGCAAATGGCTGGGTTATGTTTTTTAGTGCGTAAATCACTTTTGAAGTATGTGGTATCGGTTACCACAGATAATAGACGTTTATTGGCTTTAAAATTATTATTTCCCAATTCAAGGGAAATTATTTTACTAAATACGTACTTCCCAGTCGATACCAGGCATTCAGATATAGTTTCTGACGAATTTTTATTATTGTGCAATGATATCAATCGCATTGTAAGTGCCTCTTCTTCGAACAATGTAATTATAGCTGGAGATCTTAATTCTGATTTTTTGCGTCAATCAGTGTCAATCATGTCAATTATTTGCAAAAATTTATTCGTGATTTTAATCTAAATATTGCATGGGATACTTACAATGTTGATTTTACGCATATTTGTGTGATTAATGATACAGTATATACTTCCACTATTGATCATTTTTTGATTTCAGACTCAGTGCTTAATGCAGGCATTGAGGCGGGAGTGGTTCACTCAGGTGCCAACTAGTGTTGAGAACTGAATCAATTTTGACTAATTTCAGTTACAGTTACAGTTTCAGTATTCAAAGTTTTGCATTTCAGTTACAGTTACAGTTTCAGTATTACAAAGTGTAACATTTCAGTTACAGTTACAGTTTCAGTATTATAAAATTGAGCATTTCAGTTTCAGTTACAGTTTTGATCGTGATAAAATTCAGTTACAGTTTCAGTTATAGATTCAATATCTGTATGATCTCATGTAGTAAGCAGTCATTGAATTAATGTAGTCTCATCGGGGCTGGGTGCATTGCAGTCACTTGCCCAATGAGTCACTTGCCCAAAAAATCAAACGAATCACTTGCCAAATAAAAAAAATATATCTGAAACTAAAAATGAGGCACTTTAATATATTACTGTAATATACGCTAATAATAATGTTCATTACGAAACGTCCTCTTTCTAGAGCTAATAGGTAGTTATTGTAGGAAAGTTGGACCCACTCTATGGTAATGTTTTGTAACTAATATACTGACAGTATGTAATGAAAGTGGCACGTCACAAGATCACACTAACGGCACCCACATTTTAATGTACATGTTGTTTCAGTGCTTGTACAGTACTGTTATCATTTATTGTTTTGGTTATAAAAGCCATGCTTCTGAATCCTGCTCATTTTCCTTAATTCGAAATTTGTTTTAGTAATCATATATTTATTGTTTTGGTTAGACCCACCTCGATAGGCTGCTCCTTTCACTTTTAAGTTTAATTTTGTAATTTATAATGGTAAACTTGATCAAAATTTAATTTCCAGTGTGCCTCTAGTGTGATTGTGATATTAATAGTACCGGTAACATTAATAATTCATAATGTAAAATATATATCCGTTAAAATCCCTCTACCAATAGGCCTAACTTTTCTTCGTTTATATAAAACATTTACATTTAATATGAAGCAAAAGTGGTGATAAGGCTGATAATAGTCTAATAGTTGAGCCAGATAAACATAGACTATATGCTACTGTAGATCATCGTTCACTACTTGACTCGCCAAATAAATCACATTTGAGCTAAAGTGGACAGTGGGTCTTTTTTATTGTGGAATAATATGGTTTTGTTCAGAAGTGGAAAAAATGAGATTGTTTTTTATAACAATGTTTTAAAAATGATACCTATGGTAACCACTGTTATTCATTTATTAAACTATACTCTATACTTTATTACAATACTGTTTTAAATGCTCATTCATGTTAATTGTGTGATTGAGAACTGAATCGGATTTTGTTAATTTCAGTTTCAGTTACAGTTACAGTATTCAAAATTCGTAATTACAGTTTCAGTTACAGTTACAGTATTCAAAATTCGCAATTACAGTTACAGTTATAGTTACAGTATCAAAAAATCATCAAAATCATTCAGTTACAGTTGCAGTTACAGTATAATTACAGTTACAGTTCTCAACACTAGTGCCAACCTGTCTGACCATAACCCTATTTATTTTAAATTTTTGGTTGAAGGTTTGACTGAATCAGCAGTATCTAGAAACATACCGTCCAAACCAAATTTTTTACGGGCGAATGATGATGAGAAATCTTTATTTAAATCTAATTTAAGTGAGCGATTAAGTTCAATATCATTGCATTGCAGTACTTGTAATAATTTACTGTGTGATAATCCTGCGCATATTAATAATATTGATGAGTATACTAGTGATATCTTGAGTGCTCTGAATGATGCCGCAGGGGTATTGCCCCAAACTGGGGGTATTTCTAATGACGGTAATAAGCGTCACACTTTACCTGGTTGGAACGAGCATGTGCGTCCGTACAAAGATGACGCAATATTTTGGCACAGCCTGTGGGTGTCTGCAGGTAGACCAAGTGCAAGTGCGAGCAATCTATACCATATGCGGCGGTCGTCCAGAGCGCAATATCAGTATGCCGTACGTAGACTTAAGCGTCAAGTTGATATTGTGAATAAAGATAAATTATTACAGTCATGTTTGTCTAATAGTAGCGTGGATTTATTTTCAGAGATAAAGAGATTGCGAGGTAATTGTACTTCAGGTTGTAGTACGTCGGTTGATGGCAAGACTGACGATATTTCTATCGCTAATCATTTCGGTGCAATTTATAGTAATTTATATAATCAAGGTTATGAGTCTGATTTACCTTTATTAGATGGTAAAATTAAGGATATTTTATTAGATTATTCGTTACAAGAACATGATACTATCTCTCCTCAGTTAGTTTCTGCAGCCATTGGCAAACTCAAGTCTGCCAAGTCTGATGTTGATACTGAATTTAATTCCGATTGTTTAAAAAATGCTAATGACGATTTAGCCATGCATTTAGCTCAATTGTTCAATTCTTTCCTTTTACATGGTTATGTCCCATTGCTATTATTGAAATTTGCTTTAATTCCACTTATTAAGAATAAATTAGGTAGCCATACGTCATCTACTAATTACCGTGCTATAGCTATTTCTTCTTTGATTGTTAAGGTGTTTGAATGGGTAATGTTGCTTTCCCAGGATAATGTATTTAAGAATGATGAATTACAGTTTGGTTTCCTACGTAATTCTAGTACCTCAATGTGCAGCTGGGCGGCCAAGGAAACGATATCTTTTTACCAGCGGTTCTCTACCCCTGTGTTTGGGTGCCTGCTTGACCTTACGAAGGCATTTGATATGGTCGAGTGGCAATCATTATTTTTAGAATTATTAGATAAGGGGTTTTCGCCACTTTTTCTGCGTGCACTAATTTCGATGTACAAAGGTCAGTGCGGTTTTGTTAGATGGGGTTCTGCCTGCTCCACTACTTTTAGTATTTCAAATGGCGTTAAACAAGGCTCGGTGGCTTCCCCGATTTTGTTTTGTGTTTTGATAAATAAATTAATTGTACGGCTAAGAGAAAGTAAGATTGGTTGTCATTTAGGTTCTAGATACCTTGGTGTTTTCGTATATGCAGATGATATTTTTCTTTTGTGTCCATCTATTATTGGTTTACAAAAGATGATTTCGACATGTGATAATTTTGCTAAAGAATTTAATATGTGCTTTAGTACAAATGTAGATGCTAGTAAAAGCAAGTCGAAGTGTATCCCATTTGGTTTTAATTGGAACCCACCCGGTGCTAAGGTTTATATTCGTTCTGTTTATTTGCCATGGGTTAAAGAGGCCACGCATTTGGGTAACATATTTGATTCAGGTTGTAAGTTCAGTAGCGATATTTTACGTAAAAGGGGAATATTTATTGGTAGGTTGAATTGTTTAAGGCAAGAATTCATGTTTGCACATCCATATAGTTTATCAAAAATTCTGCGAATTTATACAACGAGTTTTTATGGGAGTAATCTTTGGGACCTTTGGGGGGATTCTTGCCGTAAAATGGTAACTAGCTGGAATATTAATATGCCATTAGTTTGGGGGCTTCCATATAATTCTCATAGATTTTTGGTAGAGGGTTTGATCGATTTTCCGTATCCGTTATCTATGTTGTGCAGTCGTTTTGTAACTTTTGCAAAGTCGTTATTAACTTCTGATAAACCATCTATTCGTTTTCTTGGTAATGTTACTCTATTTGATTGTAGGTCCGTCAGTGGCTCTAATTTGAGACACATCGCTGATAAGTGTAAAGTTCGTTTTGATAATTTATCGTCCAAACTATGCAATAACGTTTCTTGGTTTACCTCCCACGAACATTTACCAGTTATTAATATGTGCCGTGAATTAATTGAGTGCAGAGTTAGTGGCGCAGAAACTTATATTCCTGGTTTTGATAGATCTGAACTGGATGACATTCTCAATTATATTTCCACGAATTGACTTGTTTATTGTTGTTCATTTTGTTTATTCATACTGTTAGCTCTTTGTTAGGTTTAGTTATAATAGTTTACAGATACTAATTTCAAATCAGTTAGGTGTTTGGTTTGTACACATATTTACAGTAACTAATTTACCCTGTGCATCATTATTAACATCATTCATTATATATCGTGTGCTTTGTTGGTCCTGTATGTATGCTGTACTAGATTTATTTTCTATGTACGAAATTAAATTAAATTAAATTATATACAGTACTTGTAAAAATCACCTTCTATAAACTCTTCTAGTGCGACATACTCACCGTCTCCCCATTAATTTGACCATGTAATGCATTTACATATATGAGTGGTGGGGGATGTCTATTTGTTTCTTATCTAAAGATTTATTAAATTGTACGGCTCTGTTCCCACATTGTCCTGCTCAATCGTGACAGTTGCATGTTGATTGGCTTGACACAAATACCAGCATTAAGTAACTGCGCCACAGAGACTGACTTCAATGGGTAACACCCGCCTAAATTTCGCGATTTACTTGTTGATGCGATACATGTAGTTGTTGTAACAACAGGAAGCTGGTAGGGTGAAGAATCTATCAGATTCAATCAAAGCACCATTAGATGCCCCAAAATAACTTTCACAGGCATGAATAATGTTATCCACTATGTCAGTTCCATGTCATGGCACAAAGTGCCTAGTGCCGATAACTTCAAATTTATTTAGAGGGCCGGCTCATTAGACATTCTCTGTACGAGTAACCATGGTTCTTCCCTTTCTTCATGCGCTTCTCTGACAACTTATCTTCGAATGATTGGATGTCTGAAAACTTGCGACGAGACATCACACGTATAGTGTAGGCCTGATAGCAGAATAATGATGTTTCTAACAGCTACAGTAGTACTCGAAAACAAATTAAAATCAACAAAAAATGGATAACGAATGCCAGATGCAGAGCAGAACAGAACAATATTTTCACCAACTGACTAACAAACACACTACCTGACTGTCGGTACTGGTAGACAGAAATGAAAGTATACATAATTAGATTCTGCACAATCACTACCGGCACTCCTACACAAACACACATAACATAGTTAACCAGTAATAAACTGACCAATAGGCCTACCGGCACAGGTAGACAGAACTGAAAGTAGGCCTATAGTTCAGTCAGCTACTGTGGTTTTAAAATTCCCACCCCGATGGCCTCCATGGGCCAAGACTAATGCTTTTCTATGTAGTTGAATTGGCCTCCATGGGCCACCTTATGTTTTTGTAATATGTAACACTGGCCAGTGAGTGCCAATACAATTTATTACTACAGTTTTAATTGTTACTTGTTTATTATTTGAACCGTGGAAGCTAAGCATATTTTTTATAGGTGGCCTCCATGGTTCTTGAATGACTTAATGATAATAATAGAGTGTAATGACACAGCAACAATTTACCTCTACCCTCTACCCAACTATTTCATTTCACCTGGATCTTCAAAGAACTGTGTGAATGTCACTATCAGTTGTATGGTAGGCCTACAACTGTCATTTGTGGGAAACAATCGAAATGTTCAAGTAGGTATCGTGTTCATCCTCATAAAAAGTTGAATTATTGTATTTATCATACTCAGAATCATCATATAACCTGAGTAGGCCTATTGTTGTAATTTGCATATATCCCTCAGTTTTATACCAGTGATTCTGTCTAACCAATTTATTTCCTGTATGGAATCCCCTTACGGAGATCTTGGATAAAACCGAGGCCACCCTTGCGGATTACCATTACCACGTGCATAACAACCATGAGGAAGAAATTGTTGAGAATCTAATATTTGGAAACGACAACAGCATAGTTACTTATATGACCGCATCATTCGTGTAGATTTACTATTGAATTCACAAAGTCGATGTGTCCGCTAGTTGGTTATTTCATGAACCGCATTGGATGTTACATAAGTCGAATTTATGGTAGTGTATAGGCCTACTGTAGTACCGCTAACCATGAAGTTTATCAACAACCTAGACGTATGCATTCCGAACTGGTTCACTTGTGGGTAAATTCGGTAAATTTGTTGCGATATTTTCAAGTTCTTTCCCCGATTTGTAGAATGCTGCACCTACAATATTTCCATTTCAACATCCGTAAGTCGCTCGAGAAGCCTAGAATATCTTTATTGTTCGAATTCTTTACCAGAATTAAGCTGTTCCTTCCAAACAAAGCGTCTCCCAAACCGTTGTATTTCCTGATGCATTTCGCTGAGCCATCTTCGTCGCCAATAACGTACAGTAATAATGTGATTTCCAGTAATAATAGTATAGAATCATTTATATAGTTTGTATAAATGAATATACAGTAGATAGGCAAATGCACACATCAAACAGTCTGTACTTACAAGCAAAAAATGGGATGAATTATATAGTGAGCGGGGCGAACCATGTGCTGAGCCATAATTAATTCCTTTTTGTTTATAGGCCTATCATAGAATGAAATGCCTTGCAAGCAACAACTAGAACCTTTGTTTTTCTATACTTGCAGCTTGTATGCGACTACTAACTCTTTGGGGTGTCGCTATTGGTCCAATAATTGGTGGGTCTATGACTCATGCCCTTGGCTTTCCGGTTGCCATCGCCTTATTCAGCGTTATAAGTTTGCTAATCATTCCGCCAGTAATCGCACTCCATTGCTACTATTGGTGCAACGGACGGGACATGTACCAACGTGCGGATAGATTCACACGAGTTGAGGAAGAAAATCAACCTTTACTGGCCGGAACCGGTAGTGGTTCTAATGGTATAGTAAGACGACTTCCTAACAACAGAGAAGACAGCCTTATATGAATATTGCGACAGTTGGGGGATGTTTCAAAGGAAATGTTATTGCAATACTGTATGTATATTATATAAAAATATATATTATATTATTATTACCCTGCGGTTGTTTTTATTTACAGAAGTTTAATAATTTATACAATATTATATTATTATAAGTATAAAATTTTAATTATTTTAGAAAAAAAATAGTAGGGGCCGGGAAGTCACATCCGTAGCGCCTGCAGGTTGGTGCTGGGCTTTGCCGATTCTTAGTCACTACCGAAATTGTACAACGCTCCGTTTATTTGTCTTTTTCCCATGAACCATGCACAACATAGAGAGATCTGGTGTCTTATGCTACTGTAGATACTGTAGCTGAAGGTTTACGTGAGTAATCGCGCGGTTCCAATGACACACAATGTTGATCGATGACCTGATGGTGGGGGATGGGGGGGGGGGGGAGGGGGGGGGGGGGGGGGGGGGGGGGGGAGGGCGGTCAAGTTCCGTCAGGTCTTGGTTGAAATTCGTAACTTCAACCACCATTGGGGGTGTAGGTGATTTTTCGTAACTTCTACTTCTCTGGCTGTAATGGTTTTATTCCATTGCAGCAATTATCACATGATACTGAAGCAGCCATTGATGGTGGAACTATTATTGATTTTGACAACAATAGTCTCTCATGTGAGGGGGGATGGGGACTGCAGAATGATGCTGAAACGAGTTGACGCGGTTTTCCTACACTAGGTTTTCGTGGGCATGTATTATATGAGTTATTCCTTTTTGTATTCCTTTACCCAAAATTTATCACTTCCCAAAGTACCGTCATGTTCGAGACTCCTGCATATCATCATAGCAACCCAATAGGCGTCATATACCAAATCTACTATTGTTGTATTATCTACTACCGTTGTAGTAGCACAACGGATTTATTCTTAACAACTTGAATATTAAAAAAATAAATCTAAATCCGTACAGAACGTATGTTTTATTAAATCACAAAAACTTTACTGCTGGTCTACAAGGCACAAGCTCAGTGCAACGCGGTTTATTCCATCTCGAAAAATCTTACAACCTAATTTTGTTTCTTTACAATTTTGCGTGATAAATATACAGTAGTAAACTTTTAAAGCTTCTGTAATATCATTCAAATATTCAAATGTTCAAAAAAATTGTAGATCTTCACTAAGATTGTCCCACTATTGTCATCTTAATATTTAACAATGATCATCTGTTCGTGGACGTCGACACTCTAGTCCACAGGATACAACACGAAAACTACTGATAACAGAAACTAAGTGGACAGTCTGAATGAGGGCCACCAGTGTGGTTATACTGCCCATCAAGACAACCCGTTTGTTTAGGTATCTTTTAACTGGTTCGAAACAACCCTTTGTGTGGTGTTTCTTGTGCTGATAGCAGCCGGCAACGACGTCGTCAGAAGGGACCCAGACCCGCCAGACAAGTCGTTCTATCGGTAACGGGTCCTGGAAACAACACGACTCGGGCCACTGCATACGATCGTCCTGACCTCAGATTCAGCTGGGAATTCCA
>JAUCBJ010003126.1:0-22292 GCA_032718475.1 Nemertoderma westbladi
TATACAACACTTTCTTGTCCCAGCGTGTACATACTCCGCCCTTTGGTAAAGTAGAGACTACTGCTCCAATAACCATGGAACTCTGATATTCATGAGACTTACCTAACCAGTCCAATTGTCTACAGATCTCCTGAATCTCATCGGAAAACTCTATAATCCCGCTACTAAGGAAGTTTCGGGGGGCTACTAATTTTGCATACAAATACTTAGCTATGTTATCCTTGTTACCATACCTGATGTTTAATGTATCCCAAACTTGTCTTAATCCTTCTGGATGTCCAATAAACTTTAACGCCATTAACTTGGGAGGTCCTTCCAAGCACTTGATGAGGAACCTAAGTTTCTCTCCGTTAGATAGCACAGAGTTCTGTATGCTGTCTTTGTAATATTCGTTGAAAGGTAACCATTTCATCTCATCTCCATTGAATTTGACGATCTCTCCCACTTTGACCGCTTGGCGGGCTTCTGTTCTAGCCATCTGACGCGTAAAGCTTTCCTGGGCCATCGTGTTATTTAATATCGAATTATCGGTATATAAATTTCTCGGATCATTAACAGGTCTAGAAGGAATATCATTAACAACAGGTCTATAATCACCCTTAATAGGGTTTGCTATAGGAGTTTCTACTTCACTAGCAGTATAGATGCGTGTAGGCTCCACACCTTGCGCATGTAATACTTCAGACCTAACAGGTTGACACAATTTTACAGGGGGTATTGGTATACCTTTTTGGATATTGACTAATTTGTCGCGTTCTAGCGCGATACTTTGCTGCACTTCTTGCAATTCGGCCCTACCTTCCCTTACTGTTCCCTTAAGTTGGTGGACAGTCTCCTGCATCTGTCCGAGCAGGAGATTCATCCCCCGCCGTCCCTCCTCTACCCACTCGACCGCCGAAGCGGGAGTCGCCAACATTGTAGCGGGCTGACGCGGGACGACGGGAGACAAATCTTTGATTTCTCTCTCAGCTTCCAGGACAGGGATATTCTCATGGACTGTTCTACCGGGTACAGGCAGTGTAGTACTGTGTAAAGGGAATTTAGAGTTAAGCTCTGGAAGTACAGGGGTCTCTAGCACAGGAGTGACTTTGGGAATGACAGGCCTAATCATTTCAGGCTCATCAACTATAGTAGGGAGTTTTTTGACCTTAATAATTTGGTCTGTAGGTTCTATTCTACTTAAGTCTGTGCTAGCTAGTTGTCTTCTCACAGCTGGGGGCAAATCAGGCAATTTGTGACGGTAAGATGTTTTTCTACGCCTGCTTAGACGAGATCTATTTCCTCCGCCTTCAGGATCGGTGGTTTCGCTTTCCTCCGATGATGTATATCCCTGGCGTTTGGGAGTAGATCTTCTCATCATCTGCATGTGACTAGCAGTTAACTGTTTATTTATGTTGTCTTGCGTCTCTTGCAGATTTTCCAACTCCAGTTGGGTAGTCTCCTCAGAGGCTCTCCGTTCTGCTTCTGCCACTGCCTTTGCTGCTTTTCTTTCTGCTTCTGCTTCTGCCGCCGCTGCCTTTCTTTCTGCTTCTGCTTCTGCCGCCGCTGCCTTTCTTTCTGCTTCTGCTTCTGCCGCCGCTGCCTTTCTTTCTACTTCTGCTTCTGCCGCCGCTGCCTTTCTTTCTGCTTCTACTTCTGCCGCCGCTGCCTTTCTTTCCGCTTCCACTTCGGCCATTGCTGCTGTTACTGCAGCTGCCTTTCGGTCCTCTATCCGTTTTTTCTTTACTTGTTCTTCTTGGACTCTAGTGAGGCGGAGTTTTTCATCAAATTCAGCTTGGTTAGCAGCTAACATTTCAGCATCGATTGAGTCTAACACACGCTGGGTTCCTTCACTATTAGGGGAAAGTCCAGACAGCCGTCTCCTCAACTCTTCGTCTCCTAGGAATCGCTGATAGTCGGACAGATAAATGTCGATGGCGTCTCTCGTTCGTGGTCTCTCTGCGGTCTCTTCGCCTTCCACTTGAGAAAGGGTGGCATCGGTTGGTTCATCATAGGTTAGTCTCTCAGACAGCTGGGATTTCCACTGGTCCGTTTCTTGTACTTTGAGACCTACCCGCTGGAACCAAGTTTTGACAGTAACCTGCAGCGACGTGTCCTGTCTTCTTTTGGAAGTTTCCTCAAAGGCTGATAGGATTAGTCTAATGCGTAGGGTTCTTTCGCGTACTTGATATAGCAGCTCTTCCTGCTCTTGAGGTCCTTGGGGTTGTCGAAACAGTTGTTCTTCCAATCGCTCCAAGGAGCCGAAGAATCCCTGCACATATCCTGCTGCCGACCTCTTCCAAACAGCTGGATCCATTGTATCTTTAGTCACTCCCATCCTGTGTATATCTTCCCAAGTAGCTTCGGACAAATCTAACGGGAGTCCGGGTCCGGGAAAGTTCCATTGTGACTCGATAATAGACATCAATTCTTCCCTGGCGTATCCCGCATAATTATCTTGGGTCGCTCTCATACTTCTCGCCCAATCGGCTTGATGTTCTTCCACCGCAATCAATATAGTAGTTAGTACTGAGGCAGGAAGGGTGAGAAGGGGGTCCGAGTAGGCTGTAGCCGCCATCTGCAATCCGCGTTCGGGGGTCAGCTCTACAGTATCCGAACTACTGGAGCTATCTGATCGCTGGGAACAAGTTTCTTGACTAGGATGTTGCTGCAGTTGGACAGCTGCTTCCTGGTTCCGTTTGACTTGGGCCCGAGTGCCGATGATAGACCTACGGTGTTGGATTAGCTTAGGGTCTGATACTACTACTGGAGGGATGACCTTTCTTTCAGTAGGAGGTGAGCTGAACTCCTTTCTTAATCGCTCCACACTCCTATCTGTGTCACAGATGGTTGTATCGATTAGACTGTCTGACAGGTTTTGCTGGGTGTCAGACATGTTTAGCTATACAGTTGAATGTCTACTGCTATAGTTACAGTTAAAGCAAGTCTATTAATTCAGTATGACCGTTGGCCTAGTACCGGTAATTTATTGCAGTATATTAGAATACCGGTATACACTTATAATATATATAAGTATTGTAACTAGTTTTGTCACAGAGTACCGGTATATAAATTTAGCGCAAATATATATAAATATATAATAGGCCTATCGTGAATACCGGTATACAGCTTACACTTATAGTATATATAAGTATAATTATGAACTAGAATTAATTACAGAATACCGGTATGATTTCAGCCCAAATTTATAGAAATAAATATAATAAGCCTATGGTAAATACCGGTATGTCAATTATTTTAGAATAATTGAATTTCTGAATATTTTAGGGTTACTTGGTTACTTTAACTTACTTTGTTACCGTTATTTAAGCAGTAGTCCAACTGATATTGAGACCTAGTCGTTGTATGGCAGGCCTACTATTTATAAATCATTTGAGTTGATTTATAATATTTATATACCCGTTTAAAAGGTGATGAATTATTTCACTATAAGGTAGCATTTGTAGTTTAACTTTAACGTAAAAACTTTTGAAAATCCGACGTATTTTGATTAAATTACAGTAATGTAATATGCCTATTTATATTTGTACACATAAAACCCTTAGGTACTCTCGTGGCGTAGTGGTCAGATGGTTAAGGCGTTGGTTACATTACGTAGGTTACGAGTTCGAATCCCAGTCGGGAAATTTGTATTTTGGGGCCATTTATTTTCGTTTAGGTGCTAATTGGTAGGCCAATGAGAAGCGTACAACGTAGCGGATAATGAGCCAGGCCAATCATAGGGCATAAATTACCTTATTGCTCAAATGTGAGGCAGTGGAAAATTCTGTTAGGATTCCATGTCCCAGATTAGTGTAAGGGCCGGACTGCGTTGAACGATGAGCTGGGCCAATCATAGGGCACGACGCACTTCATTGCTCAATGGTGAAGCTGTGGAAAATTCTGTTTAGTTTCCATGTGCAATTTCTAGTATAAAAGGCCGGTTTGCCTTCGGTTATCACTTCTCCACACTTCCGTTATAATTTCTCATAACGTTACTCTATCACTTTATTCTTGTAAAAATTAGTTAATTCGGTTTCTTGTTGAAACTTATTTTGATAAATCCTTTGTTAAAACTGTAAATATACTGCAATTTCCTGACATGTTTTCTTTTGGTCCGACTTCGGGACAGCCGAACACCAGGGAGATGGCAGCCTAGACCGTTAGGCCGTAAGCAACGCAGGGAAGGGATGTCCACAACACGCTAGCGCCCACATTGGATCGACCGCGCACCCCCTTTGCCCCTTCGAAATACTCCACTTGCTATGCAGCGCCCGCTTTGTGAGAAGGTAAGACTTTGTTCGACGCCCTTGCCCGCCGTAAGACCTATAGATCAGGGTAAGCGTGACACCGCACTGGACGCCGCAAATTTAGGATCAAATAATTATATCCAGACAACCCCCCTCTTGTCAGTCCTACGAACCCCTGGGTTAACCTGTACTTCCTACAGGTGCGAACTATTGCCATTCGTCAGTACGCGAGTACACATTAGGCACGGACAGCATACGTTCCATAATTTAGTGATTCATAGCACTGACTGTTTGGTACCGGTTCGCTTTGAAGAACGTACATTAGTACCCCCCCCCCCTGTCTGGAGTTAGCTATTTGATCAGGCAAGGAGCATTTCTGCTACCGGCACACTGCTTGGCCTAGGGAGGTTTATTAATATCCTACCGCGCCTTGCCACGTACTGATAGGTATTGCTGCTAACTACCGCAGCAACAAAGTTCTAGAATTAAATTAGTGTACCAGATCAGCTAACGTACGGTAGCGATTAACCCCTATTCTTATCTTACAACCAGAATCTGGTATTAGTGCCGATCACGGGTGTAGTTACTAACACTGTGGTTGCCCATTGGGTTGTGGATAGGAAGGAGAGAGCTTTGACGTCATTCGTGAGTATAAAGTTCTACAAACGCGACTAGTTTATTTTAGTAGCTAGCGCACGGTATCATTTAGTCAGAAAATCACTAAAACCTAGTAAAGGAATTACACGAAATTGTTTTATTTGTAACACACCCACACACACACGCCCTAAAACATACCGCCCTTAAAGTTCTACTAGCTATAGCGTACTATACATTACGTTAGGAGGAAATTATTTGTATTTGTAAAATTAGGATCTGATTTAGTTGCGGCAAAATAAGGAGTATTTCACTTTCGTTATTAAACTGTTGTTTGTCTGGACAACGGTATTGTTACATTTAGGCCTGACCCTTTAGACTGATTTCGTACAGGGGGATCAGTTATTGTTACATTTAGGCACGACCTTTAGGCTGATTTCGACAGGGATGATCAGCATTGTTACACTAGGTCTGTTAACCACCTAGTTCGTATATAAACCATATAAATCACACCGCGGCAAGTTACTGTATTTAGGACTGTCAGTGATAGTTAGGATTCGCTGCGCGGGGATTGTTTTCCCGTGAGTTTGGTCTGTTACTGTAACTGTACATCTGCCTCACCGGTTAGAGGACAGGTATCCTTCTGTCTAGTACGTAGGCATTAGACCCGCTCACGTACATAGGATAGATACAAGGCTCTGTTCCTCGCCAGTAGTCGTTTGTGTACTATATCTGTTTGTTTAGATATCCTGGACTGGGATTTGTTGTCAGATACTGTACAAGCCCGTATACATTACTAGAGTCTCATAGTAAGATACATCGTTACTGGGATCTGGTAAGCGGTATACTACTGGACCCTTACAAAAGGGGTTTTGTCAATATTTGAAATAAATGTTATTATTTCTGGGGGGTCACTACACAGAAGCTGTGCGCTCTCAGTGAAGTGCTATTTATTGGACACTAAAACAGATAATTCTAATTTACCTAAGTTACTTAATACTACAAATTACTTACGATACGGGTGAGATTAAATCTCTAATTAAACACAACAAAATATTACGTACGAAATTTTTAGGGTAATTTCACAGGAAGTCTACAAACCAGCCTAACAAAGGTTAGAATTCTGTTTATTACAACGGACAGGGTACTACGGTATTTGAAAATAATAAGTAGTAGTAAATATATTGCACTGTCCAGATAGGAAAAATACCACCGCCTGACGACCTATAGCCGTATCGCTATAGGTACTACGTTATGTATCACGGAGTGTTCCTACCTAGAAGTTAATTACCGCGGACTACCAGATCCAACGTGCCTATTAACCACTTTACAACACAAATATACTGCCTACACACGAATTACTTTCGGAAAGCACTGTACACTAAACCCTAAATTAGGTACAAGTACTAGTACAACAAATAATCAGTAGTTAAATATACTTGAACAGTTAAAAGAACCACGGCATCTGCTGGAGTGACCGAAGCACAAAGTCACCAGTCTTTTCCTACGCCAAGCAGCCCGTGTAGTACCGGGGTTAATTTAACTATAACGGTATGTATAACAAGCACAATTACTGTAGGAATAAACTTGGGGACATGAATGTTGCGAATAATCGCATAAACTCTGAATAATAAATATTACGCTACCCGTACAGAATACTCAAACAAATACAAACCAAAACGCTGGCAGACTACCACCAAGCCTAAATAAACTACTGTATGTGCAGATTCCAAAATGATTAGTTAGTATGCGTTCTAACACGGTAGTACGACTTATTCTTTAAGAGGGGATTGACCTTACAGCTATGGCTGCCCCAACTTACTAACTGGCACTTTATCAGACAAACTCTACACAAGCAGCAATCTCTTCAGACCTAATAATAGCTAGACAACAATCCAGCCTACAAAATATCTGAGTAATAACTATTACGGTACCTGAACAGACCACAGAAACAAACACAGGCCAAAACGTTGGCAGAATACTGTCAAGCCTAAATAAACTACAGTATGTGCAGATTCCAAAATGGTTAGTTAGTATGCGTTCTAACACGGTAGTACGACTTATTCTTTAAGAGGGGATTGACCTTACAGCTATGGCTGCCCCAACTTACTAACTGGCACTCTATCGGACAAACTCCACACACGCCGTAATCTCTCCAAACCCAACAACAATCCGACAACAGTCCGGCCTACAATTATCTGAACAATCTGAGCAGACTTACACGTCTTCAGCTCAATATTAACTTACTAGGAAATAAAACTGACAGAAATAGACCTAAGGAAAATCCCAATAAAAACCAGGCGTCCCCGATTTAATATCGAGACCTACCGGTATACAATAATCAAAATCGAATAATACTAATGTACTTATACTGGAAGTACCGGTTAGGACAGTTGGGCCTACGGACCTACAGAAGTACCGGTTCTGGCAGTTGGACCTACGGACCTACAGCAGTACCGGTTCTGGCAGTTGGGCCTACTGACCTACAGAAGTACCGGTTCAAGTTTACCGGTCGACCGGTACTTTCAACTTTATTGCTTACTGCAATAAAGACAATAACTGTTATTGTACGCGCTTTTGAAGACCTTTAGCAGTTTAACCTGCCAAAATTTATATGTCTTTTGGTTTATAAATAGACTTTAGAAGTTGACAAATATTTAATACCAATAAACACAACATTAGCAGAAGCCAGCCTAGTGCGCGTCCATTCACCCGCTGGATATACCCGGGAGACTGGATTCTGAGGGCTTAGATTATTATTGCAGTGTAAGCTTACTGTATTATTCGATTGATCGTTAATAAATAATTTCTGACCAATATTATTCACTTTCGGGAAATATTAACAGTTCCTTTAGGACGTGGCGCTCTATCTAGGTAAACAGAGATATGACTTATACTAAACACAACGGTAAGACGGTAAGGCTTATGATTCATGTATGAGGCGCATTCTTTAGGAAATGCTTAGTTATCAGTCACAATCATGCACACTACCGGTAACACACAATACTGCTCACTAATTTGCCGACCGTCAATGAATTTTGTCATATATAAAGAGAACAGCAACTGACTCATGTAGTGCTTATCAAATAGCATTAAATTCACTACAAACCACAATAATATAAGTCGCAATCGCTAAATATAACCCGTCTCTCTAACCTGTAGTGTATCAAGAAAATTGGGAAATTTGGGTTCTTTATAAATGTTCTCCAAATAATATTCAACCAACTGATACAAAATATGACAACAGTAAAAAGCATTAAGACGGTAGGTTAAGATATTATATGTTATGAATTGAACTGATATGGACCGGTAACAGTTATACGCTCTATAATCTTAAGCCTACTAATGTTTCTTCTAAAGTCTGAAACGAATTGACTCTAGAGCCGGTGTTCCTGGCCTAGATAGAAACAACACAACAGTATCAAGAAAAACAGTAAGACTGAACACTCCCAGCACGATCTGCCAAAATATCTCCACATCGACAGAAAAAATCGATCTGATTGGCTGTTAAGCTAAACAAAGAACCATGTGTCCAATGGCCGTTTCCATGTCAGCAACCAGCTGTTAGATGTCGTAATCTGAATCATCAAGGCTAAGCTGTGCCAGGGTATTTGGTGCATTGCGGGTTTTTTGCCTTACCATGTCCGCCAAAGCACACATATAGAAGAATGACTTTTATGTCCGTTAAAACACCTATAACGGTACCTTGCGGGCGAGGGGGACTGAGTATATCCGCAAAAGCTTTTACACATGGGTCCTCCTCGGAATTCGAAACCCCCCTAAAGAAGATGTAAACTGCTCCTCAGCCAAGCTGGTTTATGGCGCCCCACTCACGGTCCCACGCGACTTTATTGCCCCTTCATCAGATTTACCGAAGTCACTGGCCTTCCTACCAGATTTCCAGACCTACGCACGCCAGTTTGTCCCAACCCCAACTTCCCGCCACGCATTACCTAAATCCTCCATACCATCGCAATTATCAACCAGCCGTTATGTTTTTGTACGTTGCGATTCCCGTCGCACTCCTTTACAGAGACCCTACGACGGCCCCTTCAAAGTCATTGAGACTGGTCTTAAGACATTTAAAATTGCATACGGTGGCTGAACTGAGACCATATCAGTCGACAACCTCAAGCCAGCTCATCTAGATATCGACCAACCTGTGGCTGTGGCAGAACCCCCACAACGTGGACGACCACCCGGTCGCCCCCTAGCGGACACGCAAATGAAACATACCACACGTCCACCCCCCCAGCTCGCCCCCTAAGCGACAAGAAACATTGATATTTACTAGGAGTGGCCGTAAAATCCAGATTATCTATAGTTGTTATTTTTCGGTTCTGGGGGGAGCTCTGTAGCGGTTGGCTACTTAACTTTGAATGAAAAACTAAATACCAATAAAACTTCATATATTTGACCAATATACTTTCAGATTCGACTTACCAGTGCTGTCCTGCCATACCACTGTACAGGTACCAATTTTTGTCTGTTACTGCCTGACTATCCTGCAGTGCCACCGGTACTGCAGTTTAAAAGGCTACTCCGACATTTTGATTATTATAATATATTTAAACTATTTTTATATTACAATGGGAAGCGGAGATATACCGCTTCATCATCAATATTTCGTCAAATTTTTCTTCGTTTATCTACAATTTAATTGTAATCAGGCTGCTTCCATTATATTATACATAAGTTCCATAAACATAAAATATTTACCTTAAATACAAATATCATCTCGTGGTACAACAAATACGTGATAGGGTCTTCTATTCAGATACAGTAAGTGTTGATTTTCGTAACACTTATGGCTGAAACCCACAGAATCCTTATAATATTTATAATTTAAAGAATTAATTATTACTAAACAAGATTTCCATCATTTTGATTACTTTATAAATGAATTACTCTACATTAGTTGCTGTTGCTATAAATTAATGCTTTAATTATTTCAAAAAATTATCGAAATTTATAATGGATTTATTCTGTTATTAGTTTTCGAATTATAATAGAATATAGCAGCCTCCTCTCAGGCATCAGTATAAGTGTTCAACAATGGGATGTCATCATACCAAATCACTCTATGCTGTTTACTTGGCAGTAAACATTACTGTTTGTTACAGTGTAATGTGTTATCATGAACTTGCAGTAAATGTTACATCTACAAATCAAGTGTTAAAACAAGAGATGCTTGGTAAATTGGCAATACTACAAAATAGCAATCCAGAAGATTTCAAAAGATTAGGGTTCACAACTTCTCGATATGAAATAGAAAATATTCGAAACAATTGCACCGAATGTCTTGAAGTTTTCTACCGAAATATCGGTGTTCATGAAGATAGTGGTGATGAGATCATGCTTGATGCAAATCTTGCAAGGTGCACGATAGTAGGGAATGATGACCCATTTGAACAGAAGTGCTTGGTGCTAGATGAAGACCTATGCGTACTATTTAGAGAACAACTTAGACAAGACTACCTCGCATCTGAGGATGGCGACCCTTTTAATGATCGCATTGTCCGCATGGTTATATCACTTCAGGAACATCTGCTATTCGGATTGTCCGTCACATACGATTCATGTCAATCCAAGTGCTGTGCTGGTAAGTGTACTGGTGACGTAACCTGGGAAGTTGGTTTAGCTACAACAACTAGCAGCCCACGCATTGAAACAACAGAAGAGTTCATTACCACAGAAAGCAGTTCGGTGATCCCCAAACCTCTAATAGCTATGGTTTTATTGATGGTTACATTTGCGGTAGCTTAGATGAATTATTTGAGCAATTCAGACTCACAATACCATTCAAACGTTACTTAACTCATAAACTACATCCAATGACTTTGTAATAATTATTATAACTAAAATTATGATAATTAATATAATATAAATATATTTTATATTATATATTATATAACATTTATCATAATATCTTTGGCCTATTATATCATTTTGATCAGAACAATTTTAATTGGCTTATGCGATGCAATAAAGTCAAATTTTGAGGTTTTCTGGGGCTCTGATTCTAATGGAATAAATTTCTAATTTTTTGGATCTTTCGGATCATTGATTCCATCGGATTCAGGAACCTCATAAACACGTATTACGCAAGAAACAAGATGATACTTCTACTACTAGGATCGGCATGCTGCATTTTCAAGAACAGCATTCTTGACGCATTCTTGGCCTGTTGACAAAATCACGCCGCTACAACTCCCTATCACCCATGACATTTGCTAGATCAACCACATCTTCAAGGCCAGTTTCCTTTATGATGCGTCTCAAGAAAGTCATGGGCTGCCCACCATGCTTATTCACTCCATGAGGCTGCCAAAGCACAAGATTACGCACTGGCTGGTCCTCATGGCGAAAGCAATGTCCTGCAAAGCAGAGGCGGCTTTGTTCTAGTATCAAGCTTGGGGGAACCAATGCGACACCTCCAATGTTATATAGTGTCTGGTTGGAGATGTGTGCATTGTACTTGACACAGTGAATCCGGCGTAGCATTCTTGTGAATGTGCCATCCAGAGATTTGGTGTCGTCAGCAATTAGAGCCCAGTATGGACTCCCATAGAAGAGTACTGGAACTACTGCTGCTCTAATTTTATGTGACCTCCAAATCCTGGAAAAGCCTATTCAAGGCTGCCCATGCCCATGCCTTTCCCTTACGTATTCGAAGGTCCTCACCTGACTTCCGGATCCATGATGGTAACAGAAGTCGTCCACAAACTCAAGCATACCATCCTTTGAGCTTTTGCTCATCCGGAGGATTTGCTAAGGACTTTTAAATTTAACGGTCAAAATTTTGGTATTTTTGGAATTAATAAAAGACCAACACTAGATGCAGCCTGTTCTACTGAGCTGAGGAGCCACAAATGTTGTCGAACCATCGTATAATGAAATTCATTCATATAATGAAAGTATGCTGAACATACGTGAGCGAGAGACTAAATCAAAGGCCTTGAAGAAGTCAACAAAGATAACAGCCAGAAGCCTGTCTCTCTTTTTTGATAACTCTTCAATTATCCTTCTAAGTGCCAAATTGGGCTCCATGGTCCCATGACCTTTACGGAACCCATTCTGATTTCCATGGAGCAGTCTCTCAATGGGATTCCTGATGCGATTTAATAGAATTCTATTGTATACACGATTTCATACTATCATACTACCCAGTGAAAAATGCGCATGTGTATCGCAAGTGATTTTAAAGCGTCATGCGTTTTTATTGCGGCTCAATAAATGGCGATAAAACTCTTGTGATTCGCATGTAAAATAGGGAAGCGATTCCACGCATGCGATTCACAACTTATTTTACGCATGTGATTCCGTGCATGAAAATCGCATGGGAATCACACCTAATTTAACGCTTATTTTACGCATGTTTTACACCATGAAATTCTCATTGTTCTAATCTATTTGTATTATCATGTATATAACCAACCATTTCTAGTATTGATTCATACAGCATGTCTAATGTTCTAAGTCTAGAGAGTGAAATGTAAAGTAATGTAAGGTAAGTACACGTTCGTGGGGCCTTCGCGCAGCACGAGGCCCAGTTATGAGATACAAATTAAAATTGAGCGACTGTATCACAAAATCAGGTTTTGAGAAATTTACCCACACCACCAATCAATCAAGGAAAGGGGGACAGTACGTGTTCACCCCTTTTAATCCCCCCCCCCCCCCCCCCCACCCTTCCCAACCACCAATACATAACCGCGACATCTACCACCCACGGAAGGGTAGCACGAACTTATTTCCAATCGCACGTTCAATATGCAAAGCCAGGTGGTTTATAGGAATATAATAAACGCAGTACTCGTATTCATTATAAGCCTCGTTGCGTTCGTCCTGTTTTGTATTTAAATATATTTCTTAAACGCAGGCTAGGACGTTCTTTATAATAATAATAACTAGGGATGCGATCAATATGTGAAGCCAGGTGGTTTATATAATAATTTAGTCAACGCAGTACTCGTCTTCATTATATGCCTCGTTGCGCTCGTCGCTTGTCCTGTTTTGTTATAAAATATTTTTCCTAAACGCAGACTGACGATCTTTATACAGTTATAACTATGCGAAGTTTCGAAACTGTGCGAGTAACTGTTGATACATCTATGTGGATATGTGTGATATGTGGAGATGTGTGATACAACGCCAACGCATCATATGCCGATGTAGTAATATGGGTATTGAAATAATATTAAATTAATGTACACTCTTAAAGCTGCAGCGAAAAAATGTAGCTAATTTCCTAGGTTACATATAAAATAATAATATTATTTTTAAGAACATTAATTTTACTACTTTGCAAAAATTAAATTAAAAAATAACCAGACATATACATTGTGGAATAAACTATTTCAGAAGCCTACACAACAGCCATGCCATGGATAGTATTTATGTTATGATATCTGTCATTCACCTGAGATAGCAATACAACATTTATAGTGAATTTAAAGAATGCTGTCTGGGCTGGAATAGCAATACTGGTTGTCTATTACTATTCCTCTCTGGTTAGTCTTAGCAACAACTCCCAGCCAGCAGCAGAGACTTGACCAATAATCATTCCCAGCAACTGGGAATGACACACACATCCCATCTATGTACCAGCATGTTGGCCAATAAATGAGCAGTATTTAATGAGAATAAATTTTTTTTGCCGTTTTAATTACTTTAGATCAATTAAAGACACAATTATTAAAGCAAATCACTTGAACTAATTAAAAACTATAATAGAATGGCGTATGGGGATTACATCTGTATAATTTTTAATTATAATTATTTAAATCTTATACTGTAAAACAATTAATTTCCTTTAAAAGGCAGGTTGAAAATGGTGTTTTTACCGTAATAACTTAATTAACTAATTAACTGCTATTATCTTAGCTTCTCGAAGGCCACACTGAAATTCTACTTGGAAAATTTCTAAACTTTTGCCAAACAACATGTGTACCAAGTTTGGATAGATTTCATCAAAGATTGGCCGAGTTATTAACGTTTAAAATTGAACACGACAGAACGACAGAACGACAGAACGACAGAACGACAGGTTGATTAATGGTACCACTACGCTAAGGCTCACTCACTTCGTGGCTCGCCCCACAGTAGGCAGATGATATGCAAGCCCATAGTATCAAACAGTAGTGGAATAATCAACTACTGTATCATATTTTCTGTCACAAAGATCTCAATGTATTACACAAAACTCACAACCAGTAGATTTTTGAGATATTTATGCGTCATGACGCTTGAAAGTCGCAAGTGAATCACATGTGAGTTTTATGCGACTGAACGCAAGTTGTTGTGATTTTTATACGACTTAAACGGAAGTTGTTGCGATATTTATGTGACATAACTCAAGTAGATCGCTTGCGTATCACATGAGATACGCCTGCGTTGCACGCTTGCAATACGCTTGCGCACTTTTCACTGGGTATATACGACATTCTATTGTATACAAGATGATACTATCCATTGATCAATTTACCTTATTTCAAAAATTTGGTGCTGGTTTTAAAAACTTTCACCAACCGCCAAAAAATACCAGTTTGAAAACTCTTATGCAATTTTAACTTATTCCATTAAATTCAGAACCCTCACAAACCCGCATAACGCAAGAGACAAGGAGACACAATCAATTGATATATTTGATGGGTTTCAAAATTTAGTGATAGCACCAATTTTTGCATCCACTTCCGAAAAATACAAGCTTGAGATGTCTAGTTAGATAATTATCTATTCCATTGAATTCATTCAGAACCGTCATAAACCTCTATAATGCGAGAAATAAGTTGTCACAACCAATTTAACTATTGAATACATTTTCAAAATTTCATGCTGACACCAAATTTTATACACAGCAACAAAAAATATATATGTTAGATATTATGTTTTATAAATAAATCCCGATATAATGTCTGTAAGTATATGTCTGTATGTCTGTCTGTCTGTAATGAGAAATTAATTCGTAAATAACTTTTGATAATTAACCATATCCAACCAAACTTTGTATGGGCAAACCAGAGAAAAAGTTCCAATATTTTTGAAAGTTACGGACAAATACTCCCAACTTTTGACTCCAGATCAAATAAAACATGTTTCGTTCGAACTTGCTCAAGTTCGCGTACTGCGCAACGCCCCACAAACATGTTATTTCTCTGTGTCAAAAAATTCCCAGATTAATGGGGGTCTACTATCACAAGTAAAGAAAAATGTTAATTGTATCGTTCTGCCGCTCTTTTAAATAACGAAAAAAAACATTTTTAATTTAAAAATTATATTCTGATTTTCTCCTGACCTCTGTGTAAAAAATTTAGAGACGGGGTCCACATTGAAGTTTTTTCGCGAAACTAAACTTTTTGGAATTGTTCTCTGGCTCTATGCTCACTATATTACAGTATGTTTAATAGTTATATCGGATAGTGGTTTTATCTCCTTAAAGGTATCTTAGTAATTTTAATCGACGATGATATATACATTCTAACGCGTTCGAAAATGCAAGTAATGCAATCAACATGAATTGTATATGATATTCGTATTAATGCGTCAACGTTTTTGTTTTCGGTAAGACATAAATAACCATAACTAGTGAATTATTTGGATCTATATTACAATCGATGAAATACATATATATATAGGGGTTATATTCGTTTATATATATATATAATTTAACAAACACATAATAAAATATATATTTATTAAACCGCACCATAAAGTAGGTTGGCACATATATATATGGCTTACTATTCGTTTATCTATATAATTTAACCAACACATAATAAAATATATATTTATTAAACCGCACCATAAAGTAGGTTGGCACATATATATATGGCTTACTATTCGTTTATCTATATAATTTAACCAACACATAATAAAATATATATTTATTAAACCGCTCCATAAAGTAGGTTGGCACATATATATATGGCTTACTATTCGTTTATCTATATAATTTAACCAACACATAATAAAATATATATTTATTAAACCGCACCATAAAGTAGGTTGGCACATATATATATGGCTTACTATTCGTTTATCTATGTAATTTAACCAAAACATAATAAAATATATATTTATTAAACCGCTCCATAAAGTAGGTAGGCACATATATATATGGCTTACTATTCGTTTATCTATATAATTTAACCAACACATAATAAAATATATATTTCTTAAACCGCACCATAAAGTAGGTTGGCACATATATATATGGCTTACTATTCGTTTATCTATATAATTTAACCAACACATAATAAAATATATATTTATTAAACCGCACCATAAAGTAGGTTGGCACATATATATATGGCTTACTATTCGTTTATCTATATAATTTAACCAACACATAATAAAATATACATTTCTTAAACCGCACCATAAAGTAGGTTGGCACACATACAGTCGGGGTCTCAAAGTGCATCTGTTCTTTGAGATTTTCTCAAAGTTTTTCTAAAAGTGTCTAAAAGTCATTACATTACTCCCAACGGCCGCTTTGAATTCTTGTAGACACTTTTAGTTGGGAATCTCAAAGTGATTTCCTGCTTTTAGGCACTTTGAATTCTTTGAGAAATGTCACTTTGAGGTAGTTTGCGGCACTTTTAATTCTTTGAGAAAATAAACTCCGAGGTATTCCTGATTGACAGCTCGTATGGTAAGTTAACTGAGAGGCAGAGGCATTCTCGGGGAACAATATCATTGCGGGCAACAAAGTGATACTTGTGTGCTGGCCAGTTGTTGCATAGAAGCTATATTCCCATTAATTTATCAAATTGAGGTTCCTGAGGTCATTACGGGATGGGTTTTCGGTCGCAAGTACAAATTGAATTTACGGCACCCTAAAGTCTTTCTAAAAAACATTCATTCAAATAATACATGAAACATAATTAGTGAAACAAGATTAATGCTTGACAAGATTGATTATTTTAATAACATAATACAATATCAGCTTAACAATTAATATAAGAGAAACTGCGCTGTAGTATCTCTGTGTATACGCAGTTTCATTATAATGACATAAAGAAGCCCTGTTGGGAGAAAGCTTGTAATAACATTTGTTATTCATTTCATTAGTCACCTCAGGTCAAATCGTACTACCTTAACTGTTTAATTAATATGATAACTATGTTGACGAGAGCGCGAGAATTCCTTCTTAAAAACTAAGAAAGGCTTTCGACTTTCCACTTTTCAAGTACGATAGAACGGCTACAATCTTGTGTTGTTTTAGCTTAATAGAGATATTAAAATATCCCCTGCCGCTGGCGTTTATATTTGAGCATATTTTAAATGTTTGCCTATATTCAATTGATGTGTACCGCCTTCTGGCAAAGCGGCACCCAGTTTAAGCTATCAATTACAGCTAGTGAGTAGCGACCCACGGACGGCGACCTTCAAACAAACAGGTGCAGAGTCGGAAAGAACTGTCACATGCTTTGCTTGGCTTGTGGTACCATTTGATTACATAATCGATTTTGGCAGACTGGGCGGTCGCTCTGACCATTGCATGACTCTGCATTGCGCACCAACAATGCCTAAAACATCTATGGGAACAGCCAATTAGTGCGCTTGAATCATTTATCTTTATTCCTGCCTCTATCTTTATTCTTTACTTTGTATAACACAATTTACAGTGCGGCAAAGTATGGCTGGTTGACCATTGAAATGCATTGGTAAAGGTATTCAGCGTTCACGTGGGCTAAACAAATTTAAACTGTACAGTTTTAGCACTATACATTAATATAGATAGGGCAACAGACAAACTGTCTATGACACAAATACCAACATATTCCGATAGCCCGCAATTATGGCGTCTCTAAAGAGTCCAAATATAAATTAATAAAATCCTCTATGAAACAAGAAAAATACCTACAAAAAATACTGCTGTATTAAATATTAGTTACTGCAGTAACATACAGTATAACAATTACTGCAGTAACAAATATTTATTACTGCAGTAATAAATATTTATTACTGCAGTAACAAATATTTATTACTGCAGTAACAAATATTTATTACTGCAATAATCAATATTAATAAATTAATAAATAACTGAATAAAAATTTATACTGCAGTAATCAATATTAATAAATAATTGAATAAAAATTTCTACTGCAGTAAAAATTATTTGTTACTGCAGAAAAAGACAATTATTTATTACTGCAGTAAGTTTAATTCTTACTTTCAGTAACAAATATTTATTACTGCAGTATTTTTTGGGGGCATCTTTATTGTTTCATAGAGGTTTTTATTACTTATATTTTACCCTATAGTCAGAGTTAATATACCCCATACCATAGCCAGCTTCAGGCAGGACTGTATGAAATGACTGACAGTACTACTTTGAAATCTTTGAGGACACTTTGTCATTTTCTTGGACCACTTTTAGAAATTTGAGACACTTTTAGTTCTTTGAGAAATTCTCAAAGAACAGATGCACTTTGAGACCCCGACAGTATATATATGGCTTACTATTCGTTTATCTATATAATTTAACCAACACATAATAAAATATATATTTCTTAAACCGCACCATAAAGTAGGTTGGCACATATATATGGCTTACTATTCGTTTATCTATATAATTTAATCAACACATAATAAAATATATATTTATTAAACCGCACCATAAAGTAGGTTGGCACATATATATATGGCTTACTATTCGTTTATCTATATAATTTAACCAACACATAATAAAATATATATTTATTAAACCGCACCATAAAGTAGGTTGGCACATATATATATGGCTTACTATTCGTTTATCTATATAATTTAACCAACACATAATAAAATATACATTTCTTAAACCGCACCATAAAGTAGGTTGGCACACATATATACAGTATATGGCTTACTATTCGTTTATCTATATAATTTAACCAACACATAATAAAATATATATTTCTTAAACCGCACCATAAAGTAGGTTGGCACATATATATGGCTTACTATTCGTTTATCTATATGATTTAATCAACACATAATAAATTATTGGTGACACAAATTACTATTATAGAAAAATAAATAATTTTGACACCACTATACTATATATAGTATATATTATTATAATACTTGTCTCCAGTACTCTCTAAATGAAGCAATGACGGTTTGTTTTGTTGAGAGACTATGATTTGTGTTAGTAAGGATTACTAATTCTTAACAATATTATAATAACACAATATTGAACTTATTAAACTAAACTTACAACACAATAAGAATGCTTTATTAATTGTGCAATTATTAGATTCAACAAAGGTTTTTAGTTAGTTGTTATCGAATCAGTGCAACATTTTTTTGAAAATGATAGAGATCGATAATTATAATAATATATTTTTATTTAAATAACTGTATTTGCGATGTATTATAACCATAATATATATCAAATTATATTCAATTTTCTCGATATTTATCACAATAAATAATAGGGATAAATGTTTTCCTATGAATAGCATCAGGTAGTCTATAATGTAATGCAACTCCTTACATCTGTTTGAATTTCCCACCTTCCCAGATTACCCCAGGTAACATAATGTCAGTGCCGCATTCCCAATTCGGTCTGTTTATTTAATAATGGCTTCCTTTAGCAGTGGCTTCCTTAATATTAATGGACTCTGCAAGTGTTACAGATACATTAAAAAATTATACCGCCTACTCCAGGCTGACCGATACCTCCCACCCTAAAGCGTCGCGATCCTACTGTACTGCTATTCCTGTACTGCAGATAGCAGAGGCCTGAGCATATAGCCTACTTAGTTTTGCTTACCGCCCACACCCATAGGCCTACTTCCTGCTGCCTTACCGTTAATTGGTTATGTGGTGTATATGGTCCAACCTCTATACTCTTAGCCCCTTTACTGCTTCAAAAACTTCCTGATAGCATAGAAAGGAGTGGAACCGAACCCATACCATTGACCGCCTTAATTTGGATTTAGGTCTCCTCATACAATTTGTCATGGGTGAACTAGAAAACTTGGATGCATTAGAATTCAACAAGCATAAAGACGGCAATAACGGCAATAAAGATTCTAAGCACAAGGGTCATAATTTGCCATATACCAACACCTACCATTAACCAAGACATTTTACTAGTCACGTTCCATCAACCATATCGGCTTTAAATGTGACTGCATCCTGCCCTACATGTCTAAGTGCACCTCATGGACTTCAACTTTGCCCTGCCTTTCTGCCAAAAGAACCCCAAAAACGATCGACCAAGAACTTACATTAAATGCCACCTCTACCCTATAACTTTCTCTAATGTCTATTAGTATTATATTGTTGTGTTATTGGTATTACGCTCATTCCCACCGTACATGCAATATATTTATTGGTGAGAGATATTAGTGTTAGCTTATTCAATCCCGCTAACACCCCATAAAGTTAAGCCGATAAGCAATATTGGGAGCCATGAGATTGGGCAATTAACCAACTCGTGCCATCCCAATAAGAATGGGAAGGAAACACACAACGAGGGTCAGGGGCCAAACCCCTAACCCAGAGAGAACAGGTGGAGTGAACGGGAACACTCCAAAGGGCGCCAACAAGGGTATCAACCAATCAGAGGGGGGAAAGGCATCGATTAGGTAGAGTAACAAGGCCAACCGTGCAATATAGCCACTTGGCAGTAATCATATCAATTCAGTTATCTCAGTGCAATATTGGTGCTAGTTTAGGTTAGATAGTTTAGCTAGGGAAGGACCGGGACTTTAGTTACCGTATCCCGCCTTCCGTATACAACAACCATATTATCTCATATCTATACCTATATCTATATCTGTATACCCAAATATTATATACGACGAACAGCACAAACTCCTTTATCTTTCATACACGGCGGGGACGAGTGAACTAACAAACGGATAAACCGGGATCTCATCTGGATCCCGTCACAGTAACTAAATCAGAGCTGCCGCCCTAGCTAACTAAACTCAGCGACCAATCTAGAGATAAAGAGAGATGAGTCAGTCGGGTGAGACAACACCGACGCGGACCCCGGACGAAGAGCCAACGATCCGCGAGGCCGCAACCAGGCGATACAGGCCCATGACACCGGAGCCATCGGTAACGGGCGAACCGGAGATTCAAGATGAGGGGGGCCGTCTGGAGTCAGAAGCCGAGTCAAGAGGAAGGGGAGTCGAGTCGGAGGATAGAGAGAACGAGCTCGAGGGAGAAAGAGACGAGTCGACACGGAACGAGGGTCGACGTGCAGATGTCGCGGGCCAGCCACAGGCCGAGAGCAACGAACGGCCCACCGAGACAGCAACGGTGGGGCCGACGGTACGACGCCGGACCCGGAGAGACGTCGGAGATGTCGATACCGATGTCGCCGGCCAGGCAAAGGCCGAGGGCGACGGACGGCCCACCGGAACGGCGACGGTGGGGCCGCCGGTACGACGTCGAACCCAGAGAGACGGAGGAGAGGTCGGCGACGAGGACGTCGGGGTCTCTGATCGACTTCGACGGGCCTACAACGCGACCCGGAGACTACTAGAGGAGGCCAGAAAGGGGAAAACGATAGACGAGGTAAAACTGAAGTCAGGACTAGGTAAGTCGGACAGACATTTATACTATCTAATGCGTTTCGGGCAGAGAGAATTGGCCGAGGAGAGAGCAAGAAGGGTTGCCGAGGAACTGTATGACTCATGGCGGCATGGGGGTATACAACCTAGCGTAGTGTACATAGGGCCATATTTAATCGATGCCCGGGGTATAAAATTAGTGGGTTGGAACAGACCTGAGGAGGGCGAATCCGAGGTTGACCCCGCGGATTCGGTCTCGTCGGTCGGAGGGAGTTCCGGGAGGAGGGGGAAAGTTAGTAGATCGGGAAGGTGGAGGGAATCCTTCACAACCGATAAGTCTGCTACATCCTCCGCGAAAGAAAGACGGGTGAGAGAGATAGACGCTAGGTACCGTCTCAATCTAGCAGTGCAAGGTAATAGAGAAGTAGGTAGACGGCTAGAGGAAGGGAGAGTGCTGCTAGATAGGGAAATGGCGTCGATTAGAGAGACAAGAGAGAGGGCCGAAAGGGCCGTGAGGAGCCTTAGGGAGTATGATGAAATAGAGTTGAAGGAACAAGAGGAGCGTGTGGCGAGAGAGAAAAGCGAACGCGAGAAGCGTGAGGCGAGGGAGGAAAGTGAACGCAGAGAGCGTGAAGCGAGGGAGGAGAGTGAGCGTAGAGAGCGTGAGGCGAGGCGAAGGGAGGGGATTAGGAGAGAGATGGAATTGGCCGAGCAGAGCGAACGGGAGGCTATGGATAAAATAGCAAAAGTGGAGCGTGAGCGAAAAGAATTGGAGAAACAGCGAGACAAACTCGTAGAGTATGAAGCTGTACACACGCGTGAGGTGGAACTGGCGCAGATGGGGGTGTCTGAGAGCGAGGCTGGCTCGAGTATTTTTGAGGAGCCGGGGGCCGTGGATACATTTATTAATGTCCCACTTGCGGGGACCGCACGACAGACCCAAAAC
>JAUCBJ010003127.1:0-10662 GCA_032718475.1 Nemertoderma westbladi
TGTTTGGGTTCCCCCAATACGCCTCTGAATCCTACTTCTTTGCTAACCTGCTCCTTCACTAACTCACGGGCTAAGAATACCCGCGGGCTAAGAATACTCGCGGGCTAAGAATTCACCCAACAAAGGTACTTGTTCAGAGCTGTGAATTCTACATTTCTTCTATATTGAATGTACAGCAGCAGGGCATTAGAAATTTGAATCATTGCTTCACGAAAAAGAAGAAAATGATTATTGTAATATTTCGTTTTATTACATATCGTAACATCCAATCTTTTAACACCCTATCTCGTATAATCATGATTCCCCATCTCGTAGCACGTAATGCATTATTGTCAAAAAATGTGCAAAATAAACTTGGTCTCTAATCCGATCTATAGACTCTTAGGTGTCCACAACGGTATTAGTACATATAGAACAACAGATTGGCAATAATAATTTGCTACAAGCGTGCAATAATAAATACAAAAGGGTGAGTACAAAACAAATACACAAGACCCAAAAGACTTAAGACCTGTACGAAACACATGTGATAACTTTCGTTTATTGTTTTGGTTCACCCAACACGTCTCTGTAACCTGCTCCTTTACTAACCTGCTCCTTTAAATGGCAATGTACCTAACGCTACTTTACCTCTTGTTTTGTACGTCCTTGGTCTTCGTTTTGTACTGACCCAGATACAAGAGCAGAAAACCAGCTAGATCGTCCTGCTACAACGTTACTAACTTCAGCAACTGTATCATAGACCTATTTCCCTTTAACACTTTGCGTACCAACACGGTACGAGTTCATCACATGTATTGTCATGACACGTACTCGTGTTCATAATTCATGACAATGCTCATAATGCCGCCTTTAAATACTGTAATTATAACTTAACCCCCATGGCGGCAGAGTGCCACCTTTACATATATATATATAATATTATCCTGATCCCCTGGGCAGCAGTGTGTCGCCTTTATATAATTATAACCTAACCCTCATGGCGGCAGAGTGCCACCTTTACATATTTAAATGGGAAAGAAGTCGAAATGATGCCGTTCGTGGCGTATCCATAATTATAAATTCAGGGATAATGACTGTAGAAAGGGTCTAATGCCACGTTTAACAAAAACAGTTGCTTTACATATATTATCCTGATCCCCAGGGCGACAGGGTGCCGCCCTTATATAATTATAACATAACCCCCATGGCGGCAGAGTGCCGCCTTTATTTAATACATCTGGTAACTTTCTTATAACTATTGGGGCGGAAAAATAGAGTTCATATTCGTGTTGGGCAGGAAAAACTGGTCTAGAAAATTTAATTTAATATTGCTTGAAGCGATTGGTTTGGTTCAATTTGAATTACATAGTTTATGCAATTTAATTTCAATTTAGCCAATAATTATGTTACAAATGATTAAGGCTGCAGTGAGCCCCCCGGGGTTCAAATTAAAGATTTATAAATTTCGAAAAAGGTTAAAGGCGGCAGTGTGCCGCCTTTGAGGGTAGGATAAGTAATAATATGGTTATCCTCTTTATATATAACAACAAAATAAACCTTGGTACGATCAAATATACTTTCTTGGAAGTAAAAATTTACGTAATTTATCTTTGGTACACAAAGAGCTACACTTATTTTCTTAAAATTTAATTTATAAAGTTTGAGAAGGTTCTCGAGAATCCCGTTGCTATATTCGTAAACATGAAGATTGTAATGCTGTGATAGACATAAGAGCATATTGCTTAAAATATATTAAATATAATATAAATATAATTTGCTATACAAATTTCTCGCTGCTTATATTGCATATAGTCCTGCAAAATTTCGTAACTATATTTTTTATATCTTATATTTATTTTTTTCCATTGTTACCAGTAACGTTGTGTTAACAATAACATCTGATATCAATTAAAGCGGTATCAAGCCTCACACTGTTCATGTAGGAATAAGCAATCAAAGTGTAATCTATGTACCCCTTTCGATATCGCTTTAGTAATGCACTGATTCTTAATAATAAATATAGGCCTACAATTATTTCTTATATTTAATAAAACTGTAATTTTATTAGGAAGAACTTTCGGCACTTTTTTTTTTTCTCTATAATATCAATATATATAATGTATAAAAACAAACATTGTCCCACCACCAGCTGACGTAGCCTAGGTAACAAGTATAACAACAACAATATAGGCCTACATAAAAATACCAGTATATTACTAAAATTAGGCCTAATAGAGTCGTGATGCGCAGTTCAAAACCTGGAAATGCAGACAGGTGATTTGGTCGCCTATGGGTACGGCGACGTGTCGGTGTCCGAGTTGGACATCTGTATCGGAGTCTCGCAGCGTACCGGTCGATTCCGTGCAGACTTTCGGCACTTTTTCGGTATTGGGGCCCCATTTTTTTTATATTTATTTATATTTATATTATTAGTGAATGTTCTAGAACCTTAGTAGATTTTTTATGGTATATAGCTAGTATTTTTTACTAGCTAGTAATTTTTGGAAATTATTTTGGTCATTAATATATTCTTCAATGAAATGAATATTTCTAAAAATACTAGCTAGCAAAAAGATTTTTTATGGTATAATGCTACAGTAGTATTTTTTACTAGCTAGTAATTTTTGGAAATTATTTTGGTCATTAATATATTCTTCAACAGTTTAACCTGAAATATCATGGACTTTCACATTTTTTATAATTTCAAAAAATACTAGCTAGCAAAAATATCCAAAAATGGGGCCCCAATACCGAAAAAGTGTAATATACAGTAGGTATACTTCTGATCCCGGTAACAGAAGTCGTCCACATGCTCAAGCATACCTTGCGGATGATAATAAATTATATGGCCCCAATAACAATCATATTGCTCTATCAGAATCTCTTACAAACTTTGTAAAATGGTGTTATACATGGCAAATGACAATCGCTATCGAAAAATGTACAGTGTTAAATATTGGAACTAAGAATTTTGAACGCGTTGACTACAATATTGATTCCACCATATTGACACGAGTTGATCATTGCCGCGACCTGGGTGTAATTTTTGACTCATCATTGTCATTTCAAAACCACATTAATGCTATTTGTAAAAAGGCATACTATGTTATTAGCGTGATTTTTAAAATTTTCTGTACCAATAACCGCCAAGCACTATTGAGAGCCTATACGACCTTTGCGAGACCTCTTGTGGAATATGCTACTACTGTTTGGAATCCGTTCCTATCAACTACTTGTAAAGAGGGTTATCTCGGTTTCATCGATAAACTCGAAAAAGTTCAAAGATTGTTTACACGAAGGTTGTTTTATCGATGTTCGCTTGATCCAAAGACGCCATACTTTGAACGACTTCGTATTCTATGTCTCGAATCACTCGAACTGCGCCGTCTCCGACTTGATCTAACTATGACCTTCAACATAATTCGCGAAGATCTTGGTCTGGTGGATGTCCCTAACTTAATCAACCGCTTTAACATTAGTAACAATTGTAGAACACGTGGACATAAGTACAAGTTATTTAAACCAAATATGGCATCATGCTTAATACAAAATAGCTTTTTCTTTAGAGTAATCAACCCTTGGAACGGATTACCGGCCAATGTAGTTGAGGCTACATCACTAGGTTCCTTTAAAACTCTATTACGTGATGTTGATTTGACCTCATACTTGAAAGCAAACCAATAGGGCATCTGGTGTTGATGATGTGCCTCCCGAGGTCTTTAAGATCAGAGAATGCCTTCAACTAGCCCACCCTATCCTAGCAGAAATGTACCGCACTAAGATTGCACCACAAGAACTGAAGACTAATCGGCTAACACCCGTTCCAAAGAAGGGCAACCTCTCCTATTTTGGTTCATATCGTGGAATTTAGTCTAATCTCAATTGCAGCTAAATTATTCAACAGAATAATGCTGAATCGCATTAGGGATCCTGTATAAAGACTCTTGCGTGGGAATCAAAATGGGTTTCGAAAAGGTAGAGGTACCTTTGAACCTATTCTGGCACTTAGAAGGATTATTGAAGAGGTTTCTACAAAGAAAGACAGACATTTGGCTGTCATATTTGTGGATTTCTTCAAGGCCTTCGATTCCGTGTCACGCCCACGCATGTTCCAAATTCTTCAGGCATATGGGATCCCCAATGAGATCATTAATGCAATCAGATCAGTATATGACGGTTCCACGACCTTTGTATCCACTACTGATGGAGACACAGACCCATTTGAGGTTCTCTGGGGTGTCCTTCAAGGAGACACATTAGCCCCGTTCCTCTTCATTATTGTGGTGGACTATGTGCTGCGGACATCACTCGATATTCATGAAGCTGATGGGGTGGAAATATCTCCACCATCAGGTAGCCGTAGACGTGGTTCCCCACCAGAACATCTAACCGACCTTGACTTTGCAGATGACCTTGGTTTACTGTCAGAGACATTAGAAGGAGCACAGAAGCTGCTATCTAGCTTAGAGGAGGCTGCATCTAGTGTTGGCCTCTTTGTGAATAGCACAAAGACCAAAATTCTGACAGTAAACATGGATTCAGACCAGCAGAAAATTGATCGGGATAACGTTCAATCGCTGGATGGACTGGTAAGTCATGTGAACGACTTCTGCTACCTTGGATCATGGGTTCGGAGGTCTGCTGAAGATCTCCGAATTCGCAAAGGGAAAGCCTGGTCCGCCATCCACAAGCTATCCAGGATCTGGAAGAGCTCTGACATCTCATGCTCTTTAAAGGTACGCCTTTTCCGTGCAGCAGTGGAGCCCATGCTGGGCTCTAACTGCTGAAGACACCAGGTCCTTGGATGGCACATACACCAGGATGCTTCGCCGGGTGCACAACATAGCATATGATGCACACATAAGCAATGAGGTGTTATATAAATATGGTAACATCTCATTGCCAAGACCTAGCATCACCCTGCAGAAACGCCGTCTAATGCTTGCTGGGCACTGTTTCCGTCGGCAGGATCAACCTGTACACAACCTTGTGCTGTGGCAGCCTGCTGGCGAGAATAGACGTGGTGGACAGCCAATGACTTTCCTCAAACGCCTGCTCAAGGACACAGGACTTGAGAACAGGAATGAATTAGGAAATTGTATGGCTGACCGCAAGATCTGGGGGCGCTATGTTTCTGGGGCCGCCGGCACTGCACCCTAGTGCAAGCCGATCATCATCATCACCGGCCAATGTAGTTGAGGCTACATCACTAGGTTCCTTTAAAACTCTATTACGTGATGTTGATTTGACCTCATACTTGAAAGCATTCCGTAATCTACCATAATAATAGTCCAAAAGAACATAAACTTTTATATTTTTATTTCAATATTTCATTACTTTAAATACATTATTTCTACATTATTTTAATTCAATAAACCTACATTACATAATATACTTATATTATTAAACATTGCTTATTTTAAGAATAAAACTACTAACTTAAAACATTTTATTTTATTAATTTTTAAGTATTTTAATATTTTAATGTGTTGTTTGTTTCTATTTTAAGATCACTATGGTACAGACTTATTTTAATTTATTTTATGTATTTTAAAAATAATTCACTACATACTTATTTTATATTGTATATCGCATATTCTAACATACGTCCATTATTTTAAATACATTATTTTAATTCAATAAACCTACATAACATAATATCCTTATTTTATTAAACACGGCTTATTTTAAGAATAAAACTACTACAGTAACTTTAACTTAAAATAATTAAATCTTAAATCATTTTATTTTATTAAATTTTAAGTATTTTAATGTGCTGTTTGTTTCTATTTTAAGATCACTATCCTACAGACTTATTTTAATTTATTTTATGTATTTTAATAACAATATCTTACATACTTATTTTATATTGTATATCGCATACACCAACATACTTACCAATAGTAATAAATTTGTTTTTATATCGGTGTATTGTATAGTATACTATATGTATATTAATATTTGATTATTTAGATACGGCCTCTATCAGTCACTCAGTGAATGTTTAAAAAAATGATCTTATTTTATTGTGTTGTGCATGTTGGTGCGTTTTTACTTATAGAAGTAAATAAAAACTTTCCATTTCCATTTCCATTTCCATACCATTCCCTGAGTTTATGCCCATCCGATCAGAGACTTGCTGAGGACTTTCAAAGTTAACTGTCAAAATAAATTGTGGGCTTTTTGGAGTTAATAAAAATCATCCTGACATGGATGGCTCTATACCTACAATAAGTCGTTGTAAAAACGGGCATAAATTTTAGAGAATTACTGTAAATTCCAATATACAGTATTGATCGGTAAGCACTCTATTGTCGTTACTCTATGTTTGTTGCTATAGATTTTCACAAAGTCACAGAGATTGCAACCTGCGATAATAATTTACGATTATTAAAATGGAACTCCCTCAGTTTCCTACAGTAATACAGTACATTCAGTTATAGTGCGATCAGTACACGCATAGACTCACAGGTGTGTCTGAGTCGTTTAGCTCATATGGTTGTATATACTGCACATTCAAATCAATCGTTCAACATTATAGTTTTTATTGCCCGTGCAGGATACTGTATCTGTATATACATAACGGTTAACTCGTTAAATACACTCACACGTGTCTGCTACATTTTGTGAAAATATTTTTTTTACCGAAAAGTTTCTCTAAATTTTCAAATACGAAAATAAGTTGAGGTACTGTATAACTATTTATTAATAAATTTTGTTAAATTTTTGTTAAATAGAGGCAAATAAAGTGCTTTATATCACGCGAATCCAGTGGTGTACAATATACCAGCATTTAGGTTATTGAATGGGAGAATCTTTTAGGCTCGTTAAGCCAGAGAATGCCTGTTCACCACCCATGGGTGATCTTCCACAGTAAACCCTTCCACTCTGTTTCCCAAGTTGCTTTGGTTCCCATTTATCGACCACTGAAGGATGAAAGTCGGGGGTTGGGCTAGGCCGCAGCATTTAAAGCTCTGTGCCCAAACAGTGCTGCCCCATTTAGGGATCGAACCCGGGCTCCCTATTCGGAAGCACAGTAATGTCACCACTAGACCAAGCTGCTGCTTGGGTATTTAGGTTATTGTACGTCGAATTGCTTATTCGTCATCTGTAGACCTTTGTAAGTTACATATCATCAAACACAGAGCGACCATCAGACAATCCTATGAGGTTTAGCTACTTTAGTGTTCCGAATTGTGTTCGGTGAAACAGTTAGTTGCCATGTTTAGGTTAGCCGATACGTGCCTGGTTCGCGATTGTGTTCGGTTTTTATTTCAAGTGGTTTGACATTATCGGCTTGACGACTGGACGAGTTTTCGTCATTCCGTTAACACTACCGGAATCTGTGGCCTACCGGTAACTGTTTTAGATTGTTTGATGATCTGGTGTATGTTGATTAGAGATGTAGGCTTACATTGTAATGCACTTGTGCTTTAGGCCTATACTAAAAAGTAAAGTAAAAGTAAAGTTTTCTCTAGCCTTCAGTCCAAGGTTTATGCACAAAAACTGGTACTATTTCATCAACCAATTGAGGTATCCAAGGCAGAAACTCGCCCAGCTTAGACCCTGTAAAGCATTCTAGCAAAAACGATAACTCAGGATTCCCAAGCAGGGATTGAACCTACGACCAACGCACTGATGTGAAATCAAGGTTACGGATTTACCCACTATACCAAAGTGGAACTTAAATAATTTACTACTACTATTATTATAATCGGTCTGATGCATAGACCCATGGAGGTCTATGCCATCTCTACAAAAACTTTGAGCCACCACTATGTAATCCACAATAGGCAGGCTGTAGAGCAGCGTGCATTAAGAATACTATGTCGGTTTCTCAACAAAATTAGGCTCCACAACTCCTTATCCCCCATGACTTTCGCGAGATTATCCAAAACTTCAAGGCCAGTGTCTGCTTGGATGTGTGCATGATTGTACGTGACACTAGTACTTTTCTACTGGTATTTAATAAGTGCATTACTACTTAATTTCCTTCACTTAATTACCTTCATACTGCACACTACTGTACATATTTTAGAAGTAGTGTGTGGATAATACTGCTCTTTTCTCACAAACACTTTTGCAGACTTATTATTTCTCCGTAATATAAAGACCAGTAATACTGTATATCCCCCCCCCCCCCCCCCCCCAACTAGGTAGAGCTGGAGCCCAACCCAACTCAGACGCGTCACGCGAGTCCGTCACGCTCGTTCGTCATGTGGACACGTCGCGCGTTGGGTGGACGCGTTAGTCGAACGGGTTAGGTGGACGCGTTAGTCGAACGGGTTAGGTGGACGCGTTAGTCGAACGGGTTAGTCGAACGGGTTAGGTGGACGCGTTAGTCGAACGCATTAGGTGGACGCGTTAGTCGAACGGGTTAGTCGAACGGGTTAGTCGAACGGGTTAGGTGGACGCGTTAGTCGAACGCATTATGTGGACGCGTTAGTCAAACGGGTTAGGTGAACGCGTTAGTCGAACGGGTTAAGTGAACGCGTTAGTCGAACGGGTTAGTCGAACGGGTTAGGTGGACGCATTAGTCGAACGGGTTAGTCGAACGGGTTAGGTGGACGCGTTAGTCGAACGGGTTAGTCGAACGGGTTAGGTGGACGCGTTAGTCGAACGGGTTAGTCGAACGGGTTAGGTGGACGCGTTAGTCGAACGGGTTAGTCGAACGGGTTAGGTGGACGCGTTAGTCGAACGGGTTAGTCGAACGGGTTAGGTGGACGCGTTAGTCGAACGGGTTAGTCGAACGGGTTAGGTGGACGCGTTAGTCGAACGGGTTAGTCGAACGGGTTAGGTGGACGCGTTAGTCGAACGGGTTAGTCGAACGGGTTAGGTGGACGCGTTAGTCGAACGGGTTAGTCGAACGGGTTAGGTGGACGCGTTAGTCGAATGGGTTAGTCGAACGGGTTAGGTGGACGCGTTAGTCGAACGCATTATGTGGACGCGTTAGTCAAACGGGTTAGGTGAACGCGTTAGACGAACGGGTTAAGTGAACGCGTTAGTCGAACGGGTTAGTCGAACGGGTTAGGTGGACACATTAGTCGAACGCGTTAGGTGGACGCGTTAGTCAAACGGGTTAGGTGAACGCGTTAGTCGAACGGGTTAGGTGGACGCATTAGTCGAACGCGTTAGGTGGACGCGTTAGTCAAACGGGTTAGGTGAACGCGTTAGTCGAACGGGTTAGGTGGACGCATTAGTCGAAGGCGTTAGGTGGACGCGTTAGTCAAACGGGTTAGGTGAACGCGTTAGTCGAACGGGTTAGGTGGACGCGTTAGTCGAACGCGTTAGGTGGACGCGTTAGTCGAACGCGTTAGGTGGACGCGTTAGTCGAACGCGTTAGGTGGACGCATTAGTCGAACGCGTTAGGTGGACGCGTTAGTCGAACGGGTTAGGTGGACGCGTTAGTCGAACGGGTTAGGTGGACGCGTTAGTCGAACGGGTTAGTCGAACGGGTTAGGTGGACGCGTTAGTAATTGGATAAAGAACTCCCAGACTAAATAGTAACCATAGTTACTGCATAGTAACCATAGTTACTGCATAGTAACCATAGTTACTGCATAGTAACCATAGTTACCACATAATAACCATAGTTACCACATAGTAACCATAGTTACTACTAGTAACTACATAGTAGCCTAATAGTAAATAATAAAACCGCGATTAAATAGATTATTGTGCAATTATTGTGAGAAAGCGTGAAATTCTGATTAAAATAGGATTCATTTGAAAATTTAGATTTTTCCCACTATTTCGACTACCTCTTATAAATTGTATTGTTTTTAAGTATTGTTTGGTTAAACATAACGTTTCTGTCAAAATGTTGAAACTATTGGTATTTGCAACATTTGTAGTAGTTGGATTCAGTTTGAGGTGCAACGAGTTACTTCAAAATGGAGGTACCAAAGTTAAAGAAGATTGCGATTTTTGCGTGGTATGTTGTCACAGTGCATGTTTTTTAGCATATAAGCGTTACACATACAGTAGTTGTCACAAAGAAGGAGTAAGGCTCAATGTAGCGGTGCCATTAATTAAGTTTAGTCTATATGGTAATCCTACCCGTAATTAAACTTGCCAATTCCAGCCAGATAGCCTCGTGTATAAGCTAAATAAACATGTTACCCATTACAGTACATTTGTGTTAAACCTTTTTATTTTATGTTAAAATTAAAATAATATAAATGTATTATTCTTATTTCAGACTTTAAACATGAAAGATATAACACTGAAAGAATGCGTAAAAGAAGTGGGTGCAGTAGTGACAGATGTTCAATTACGTTGCCACCAAGCAGAAGAACAAATATGTAAGAAAGTTGGCGAAGATGACTGCGAACTCATTTGCTGCACTGAAGACCTTTGCAACTAAATAAATAATTATTTTAACTGAACTCTGTTCGCATGAGTACCGGTACTACTTGTGATAGGTGATGGATTTATACAGGAAAATAATAATAAAATAAATTTCAATACCACAACAACATTTCAAACAATAATCAAATAGAATGAATGGCTAACTGTCTAGTAATTTATTAGTAAAGTTTTTAGGTGAAAATTTCTGTAAAAATTATACAAATTTTATTCATATCAGATACTTAATAAAAAGTTGTGTCAAGTTTCAGAAACTGAAACTAATTCGGAGAAAATTGTACTACTACTACTAGTATCGGCATGCTGAATGCC